>ML258780.1:102463-298424 GCA_005239495.1 Nicotiana undulata | reverse complement strand
ATATATATATATATATATATATATATATATATATATATATATATACGCGTATATAACGTCGTCAAGTCATGGATTAATGTACATGTATAAATGAATGCAATGCATGAGAAGTACGCCAATAAAATATTTCGCAACGTCATAAGACCATTATACCTGTGATTAATATCATGAATATAAACATATCAACTTACGTATTTTCTGAGACCCATGAACAAACGATAAAATAATAAGACATATGGGAATTCAAGAACATAGGCATCTCCAATACTTCTATGAATAGAGTAATTTATGCAAGTTGTGCATTTTCTTATTTTGTTTGTGTCGTATAAATTATGTCAAAAGGGAAGAAGGGATAGCCTTAACATACCTTATTCGATATTGACAATCCCTCCAACACACGTTGATAGCGACAAATCACGTAACGACGAATCTAAGTAGGGTAATATCTGCATAATATTCTTGAGAAAAATTATAACGTACTCCTTTATAATCACAAAATTCCATTGCTATAATATTACGTAGTCTCGTATGATTTTTTGTAGCAAAATCAAGTTGCTAACATGAAGCCTTTTATGAATGATTTTGCTTAAATTCCTTTGTGATTGCGGAGACTTGAAATGAATTTAGAGAGGTTTATGTAGGTCTTTGGGTGGGGGCCCACTTATGTGGTGACTTAGTCACACCAATCCTTCAAAATATGCCACCTTTCATATGAGTTTATGAGTCACTAGGTGGACTTAGTTGGGTTCCACGTGAATGTTTATTAAACCTTATTCAATTAACTTAATTAACTTGGTAATTTTTTACTAATCAATATTTAACCAATTACCCACATAATTAAGAATTATCTCAAATTACTTAAAATACTACTCACTTTTAATATACTTTATACACCTCACTATCATGGTCATGTGGTACCATGTATGTCACTAGTCCATAAATACCGGGTATTATAGCTCGTATCGTATTTTATTCCAAAATGACAACCTTCCATGAAACTCATTTTCTTTGATTCGTTTACCCTTTAACCTTCGCGGAACTTTACTTATCGCTTGTTATAAATAGCATAAATGCTTACAACTCAACATAATCTCATCCCCGAGTCCACGTCGATTATCTTATGACGAAACTTTTACGTACGAAAACATGGAGGTGTAACATTTGTTATCTAAGGAATAGACCGCTCAACATTCGAGGATGAATATTCTTTTTAGTGGGGATAATGTAACAACCCGAAATATTTTGATATATATTTATTATGGGATTGAAGAATTATTTTTTATATATATATATATAGTTATTGGGCCTAAGCTAGTAGAAGAGAATATATTATAGTATATAAGATAATGTATTAAATAAGTGGATAGTGGGCTAATTACACATAATTGAAAATAAGTGACTTTGACTTTTTGTGTAATAATAAGCAAGTGGGCCAAGCACATCCCTAATGTGAGATTTAAGACGTTGTAAATATATTACGGCTTATATTCGACAATAGTAAAAACATTAACTCTGAAGAGGCACCATCAGCCG
Organism: Nicotiana undulata; assembly: GCA_005239495.1. Lineage (NCBI taxonomy): Eukaryota > Viridiplantae > Streptophyta > Magnoliopsida > Solanales > Solanaceae > Nicotiana > Nicotiana undulata. The sequence goes on along the minus strand of ML258780.1, from coordinate 296,891 downwards.
TAAGGCTGTCAAATGGGACGGGACGTCTCGTCCCATCTCATTTAATCCTAAACAGGATGGGACTATGTTAAACATGACACGGGATGGGACGGGACGACCATTTCGTCCCGCTTGTCCTGTCCCGTTTCGTCCCGTCCCGTCCCGTCTGCCCTGCCTGCTTTTTTTTTTTTTTTTTTTTTTATTCTAGTCGTTGGGAAATGGCTTTAATTGCAAAATAGCCATGACCAACGGCCAAAAACGGCTATTTTTAGCCTTCACCCCCTCCCTCCAAAACACCCCTACCCCCTCTCCCCCTCCAAACTTTTAATATACGCCTAAGTTTATTAAATTATACTTTGGCTCTATTGTTTTTACTATAAATAACCCCTATCCTTCTTCATTTTTCCCACAAAAATTCATTCATTCACTCTCATATCTCTTACATTCTATCTATATTATTCTCTCAACTCACTATCAAGTATCAACTATCAACTATCAAGTGATAAGTTTCAAGTATTTGGAAAATTTTTTGGAGCAACTTTCAAGCTTCAAATTAATTTGTCAAGTATTTAGAGCAATTTCTTCAAGTTTCAATTTTAATCAGCGTGCACTTGTTCCATCTCCTAATTTTAATATATAATTTTTGCGTATAATTTTTATGTTTACTTTACGTCTATTTTTTCGTGTTTCATTTGTGTGTTTAATTTTTGTGTTAACTTTTTTAATTAATTTCGTATTTAAATTTTGGCACCTAAAAATATATTTGGCTTAAAAATATCTAGTAAAAGAAGTAGTAAAGGTGAAAGCTGTAGTAATCCTAATCCTAGTCCTAATCCTAGCGCTTCTCCTAGAATTAGAACACATATAGATGAAATGACTCATGTTGATGAAACTTCATTTTCCCAACCCCCCTATGTTATAATACTAATTTCAGAGAACAACTAAATTATAAAACTTTATAAAGACAATTTGGCACTGATATTTTTATTGAGGACGGAGAAAATGAAGATGAAGAAAATGAGGAAGAAGAATTAGATGAAACACCAACTAGTCCCGCAACAAAAGCTCCATCACAGACTCAATCTCGGTCTGGAGCTTTACCCCCTTACCTCCTATAACGGGTAAGCATAAGGGTGAACGTTCCAAAACATCACTTGTATGAAATTCTTTTAAACATGATAAAGTCAATCAACGTGCTACATGTGAAATATGTAAGCAAAACTTTATGCACACCAAAGGTGGTGGGGCGGGGAGTTTAAGTAGGAACTTAGCTAGGGAGCACAAAGCTTTATGGATACAAGATAAAATAGAAGCCAGACTAATAGCGGATCCTAGCACCGGTACTGGCACTCCTAGTGGATCTGGCGGGGGTTCTAATTTTGTACAACAACAGTTTGACCCTGCTTCTGGTACTATTTTACGTCCCTATAACAAAGATAGTGATCATGAGAACTTAGCAAAAATGGTGGTTGTTTGTGGCTTACCTTTTACTCTTCCTTCTCACCCTACTTTTGTGCATTATATACAAGAAACTTACAATCCTGTTTTTCAAGATTTTCCTTAGACCCCGGTTAGAACCGATGTTTTTAAATTTTCACTTAGATTGTAAAGTGTCTATTACATCTGATATAGGTCGTAGTCCTAATGGTTGTGATTATTTAAATGCTACATGTCATTGGGTCGATCATCACTAGAACTTGCAAAAACATATTATTGGTCATAAATTTGTTGATTCAAAACACACTGGTGCTTATATTGCAACTACTGTTCTACAAATACTTGATATTTATGGACTCATTGACAAAAATTTAACCATCACCTTATATAATGCTTCTGCTAACACAACGGCAACAACAACCTTAAAAACTAGACTTTGTCCAATTAATTCTGCAAAATTTCATGTTAGATGTGCATGCCATATTTTTAACTTGGTTGTAAAAGATGGTATTGATTAATTCTTTTATGCTTGTTGTAAAGTACAACATGCTTGCGCCTATATTTTTTGTGCTAATAAAGTGAGTAGAATTCATGAATTTAAGCAACAATGTGCTAGTGCTAACCTTCCATATATAAAAGTTCCAAAAGATGTTTGTACTAGGTGGAGTTCTACTTATGAAATGCTTAAAGTTGCTTATGATTATCGGGTGCCCATACAAAAGGTATTTAATACGCATAATGGTATTCCCGCTGATCAAATTGTTGATTCTGATTGGGATCATATCAAAGAGCTTACTAGTTTTTAGAATTTTTTTATTATGATACAAAATAGTTTTCTGGTATATATTATCCGACTGTTACACAAATTTTATATTATATTTGTGAAATTTCTGTTATATCTGGTAAGTATAAAACTAATCTGACTTACGCACCGGCCATTAATGAAATGATAACAAAATTTAAAAGGTATTTTTTCCCTATTCTTCAAGTTTATTTAATTTCTACTATACCTAACCCATCTTTAAAGTTAAGAGGTGCAAAGGGACTTGTTCGTAAAATTAATGAGAATTTAGCAATTACAGAAAATGAACAACCATCTTCGAAGAATGCCAAGCCAACATATATTCTTATGCTAGATCAATGTTCGATAAATATAAATATATGGATGATTATATATATATGTTTTGATTTCTCTATTTATGATGAACTTGATTCTTATCTTAATCAAGGATTGGAAAGTATTAAAGGCGAAGAAGGCAACAAGCAACTTTTGGCATGATGGCGGGAGCGTGGCAAGAATTTTTCAAAACTTTCAATAATGGCCCGAGATATCCTGGCAATTCAAGCATCATCAGTAGCATCGGGGAGTGATTTTAGTTCGGAAAGATTTCAAAGCGAAGATCATAGACATTCATTAGCGGAGGACAACCTAGAGATTTCGTATTATTCAGAGATTGGATTAATTCCGTAAGAAGAAATCTTGGTTTTGAAAAATTAATAACTAGGGAAGAAGAAGAATACAATGAGATACTTAGCACTGGGAGCGACGACATGAAACTCATGAAACATCAATCAACATTACCAATTCCAGAATAATGTCCTAGTTCAAACATAATTTTATTTGTATGTTGGATTTGAAAGTTATATTAATATAATAAAAGACTTTAAGTGTTGATTTTTTTTTATGAATTGTCTTACACTCTTACTAAATTACTTAATGGCTTGAAATTATATTAAATAAATTATAACTCTGTTATACATTTATAATTACTAGAATATTTCATTATAAGTCTTTTGTTTTAATATTTTATAGTTCTTTACTTAGTTTTCTAATTTCGGTTTAAGTTTTAAGTTTATTAAATAGGTAAAAAAACTAGTCAATGCAAACTTTAAAAACGTAATCATTATAAAAAAAAAAGTAGTTGCCAAACTTAATGCAATTTCTTTTCTTTCAAAAAGGGCACTTTTCATCTCGCGATCCCATCCCGTTTCGTCCCGTCCCATCCCGTTTGTTAGTGAGACGGGACGGGACTGCCATTTCATCCCGTTTTCTCCCGTCCCGCCTAAATATCGTCCCGTCCCGTTGGACAACCATAATCAGCCGTAACTAATTGGAGAGCATATAGTAGATAAAATAATACAAAGAGGCCTTGAAATAATGATGCACAATAACGGGAAGAGACAAAGTATTTTTGTTAAGTTGACTAACTTCTTCGTGAGAAGTGTGAAGGAACCTAAGTGATCAGGTAAATTTATCTCTACTCCAATTCTTTAGTAGCATATTAAGACAATGATGAAAATACATAATTATAATGAGAGTGACTTTTAAATATGAGATATAAGATTTAGAAATTTTAAAACAAGATTATTTATACTGATTTGCTTCAGTAATGAATTTGTATCGGTTAGTACATTAGAGTATAAAAACAAACGGAGACTTATAGTTTCAATCAGATTAAGTACTACTAATTTGCTTAGAAGAGAATCAAAGGTCCTAATTAAAAGGAATGAAAAAAAGAAAATTAATTAAAGGTTACATGGATGGAACAATTATGTTGGTGATTCACGAAGTTAATACATATTTTGATTTTGTTACAAGTAGGTAGTTGAAGAAGTTGAACGAAGTGCTCGAGGTAACGCGTTTGGTATTCCTGCACGAGTATTGTGAGTATTAATCATTATTAAATGTTTGAAATTGGCATGTGGGAGAAGTATTTTACATGATATGGTTCTGAATAATTTACTTGAGATATTTACAGATATTTAAAATGTTCTCGTTGTTACTAGACATGGTTTGCTATTATTTCCGATATGATTACTAATACCGAAATGGGATTACATGATCTGATAAGAATTGAAATGCCCTGTCCAATTTTGAAAATGCTTTCCCATGAATATTTACTGCTTACAAAGAAAGTATAAATGGGAGGAGACTTTGAAGTATCTCATAGCTAACGGTGGGTTCGTTAGACCTGGTGCACCTTGTATTTACAGATTACCAATTACAGTTATAACCCTCACAAGTGGAAAGGTAGAACTAGCATACAGTTACAGTTTCCCTCGAGTAGGGACCTACCGTTATATTTGACTCTTCTCACGGAGGGGTCCACACAGTGATACATATTACATGATGCTTTCTTGGAAACCTCCCAAACATAAAGATTTTCTATGAGACAATGCTTACCGAATTGTTAAATTGATTTCTGTTATAGAAAACACATGATGAGACTGATTATTGTTTATTATTTTTCAAAGGGCTTTCTTAATATATTTTCTATTTAACATACTAGCATGTTTTCTGATATGTTCCCAATTAAAATAGTTGTGGTTAAGTGTTATTACTCACTAAGCTAGCGACTCACTCCCCGCGATTGTTTTAACAGATTCAAAGTAGGCGTAGGCGGGGATTCCGTTAATTATAGTACACAAGTTGACAGTTCCTTGTGATCCCCACATTTATTCGCGTGGGCAAGAATGGTTATTTATTTGTTATTGTCTCTTTCTTTAAACACTTAGAGGCGCTCCATACTCATTTGAATGAGTATCACGAGTATTATTTTATTAATATAGACTTGTGACTCATATTAGACTTTCCGACCGTATTTTTTGGAGATGGAGTTAGTATTATTATGTTGGGAGTACTTCGTTGATGAGGGTTATAACTTGTTTTGGTAGATATTGGTTGTTTGTGTTGTTAATTTCTAAGACAAGTTTATTTTGGATGGTACTAAATTAGGTGAAACTCTATCCGATTTTCTGTAAAATACCAATGGGGCTTACTTGGAAGAACTTGCTCCTAAGCGCCGGCCATGATCCTAAAATTGGGTCGTGACAATGTAACAACCCAGGCTTTATAAAGAGTCCCACATTAGCAAAACACAAGAGGGATACTGGGTATATAAGTAAACAAGCCTTAGACCCTAGTGATGCATTTTAAACCCGTGAGGGCCTAGGCCTAGAGCGGACAATATCACTAGTGGGCTGGTTTTATGAGGTTTATGGTGTTTTGAGCCTTTGCATAAGTTTGGATATTTATTTAGACATGGAAGTATGCCTAATGGGGTCCTGAGGGGCTAGGGTATGTTTTGGGATTATTTCGGAGCTCTTTGGTGTCTCTTGGTAATTCTGATGCTCTACACCTGTGGATGCTTGATAGCAGGTGCAGAATTGCTTTTGCGGATGTTTGGTCGCTTTTGCGAAGTTTAGGTGGTCTAGCGATGGCGGGTTCTTCATAAGAGGTAGCGCATGTGTGTCTTCGAACCTAAGATGAGAGTTGTCGCAGATGCGAGGAGCAAGTTGGAGCTGGGAGCACGCAGAAGTAGAATATTGGATGCAGATGCGAGGGGCGCTTTTGGGGATAGTATAGCACCTACAGAGCCGCAGTTGTAGTAAGTGGTCCGCAGTTGTGAAAAGGGCGGCTGTCTAAGTATAACTCCCAAATGCGAGACTTTGGTTAAAAAAGTGAAGGTCGCAGATGCGTCACTTTTAGCCGCATATGCGATGTACCAGGCATATGTTATATCCGAGTGAATGGATGCATTTTCACTATTTTGAGTTTTGGAGCTCGGTAAGAGGAGATTTGGCAGGGTATTTTTCACTATTATTTTATGCATAGGTAATTTCTACTTGGATTTGCGTACATATCTTATTATCCCATGGATTTACACAATTTAATCATGTTATTTTGAAGAGGAATTTGGGGTTGTTTTCTATGGTTTAAGATATTGTATTTTAAAAATTTGGGTATCGATTTTGACTCGATTTTGAAATTTATTCACATGTTTAGACTCGGCAGATTATGTGTCATCAAGATTTGGTATTGGTTTTGAATTTTGGGCAGGCGAGCCCAGATTGCCTTTTTTGGGGCAATACTTCAATGATCGAAGCTTTATGGATTGATATCATTTCCTATAACATTATTTAACTTACTTGGTTGATGATTAGCTTTGATTTTCTTGATGGGAGGGATAAAGCGAGGTTTCTTTGCGACTTGAGGTTGAAGGCTAGTCAGTATGAGGTAAGTATCTTATCTAAATTTGTTGAGGGAATAATTATTAGGACATGAAATTATTTGTCTAATTTGAGTGTATGAGAAGAGACATATATGTGATGTGATGAGCGTATGCTATGTATGATTCATGACCGAAGTAGTCTTTAAGTTATACAATGCCTTATTTTGGACATTGTGCTTTCTGCTATCATGCTTTATATGTTTGAATGAATACGTAAACTTCTGGAATCATGCTAGAAATCGTGTCAGGCTATTGGTTTGGTGTTTGGTCATGATACTCATTATGTATGGCGTACAATCCTAATATGTGTTTTAGTTCTATACTTTGCACATGCATACAGCTTAACATGATACTTTTCTCAGTCCATAAGTATGATTTGATATCCGTTGACTGTATACATGTATCATTATATATATTTTCTATGTGGTGGACTAGATTTGTAGTACATGAGTTATCTGTGCGGCTGTTGGGATAATGGCGTGTGAGTTGTCCATATATTGGTTGTGATTGTGGCATGTAAGTTGTGTGTGCAGCGTTTGTATAAGGATCCAAACCTTAGGGTCGTCCTCTCATGTTTCTCCTTGAAGAAATACACGTGGATACATGATTTTCAGTGTGTATCTTCTCTATATGCTAGCTTCAGAGTGTATATATGTCATTTATGCATATCTTATATATATGTTGCTTTATTTAATGAAATGATTCATGGTACATATCTTCTCAATATGTTAGTCTATGTAACTTGACCTGTTTATTTATGCATATCGTCTGTATATACAACTGTAGATGAATTATTGATCCTCCATGCCTAACTTCTCTATATACAATTATTGACGGTATTTGACATTTTAATTATATCATTTCTATATGAAATGGGTGTCACGACCCGATTTACCCTCCGAAAGGCATCGTGACGGCACCTAGTCTCTACGACTAGGTATGCCTATATTTCGGAAATAAATAAAATAAAATTTAAGGACATAAAAGAATATAAGGAAACATAACATAGCTGCTCGGCATGTACAATTATAACTCCCAAAACCCAGAATATTACATCAGTCACAAGCTCTATCTCAAAGTAGCTCTATACAATGTAAGGTAAAATACATGTAAAATCTATCTAAGTCTGGAACGGAAGGTGACTCGAAGGACTCTGCGGACGCGGCAGAATTACCTTTCGATCTCCTCAAAGCAGCTTCTCGGACCCCTAGCCACAAAACAGAGTGCTAGTACCTGGATCTGCACACAAAAAACATGTGCAGGAAAGGACATGTGTACACCACAATTGGTACCCAGTAAGTTCCAAGCCTAACCCCAGTAAGGTAGTGACGAGGTCAAGTTAAGGCTCTATTGGATTTTTATAAGTAAAACTGTACACACAGATATAAAAGATAAGGTAAGTAGTAGAAATGAATGATTTGAAAGTAAAACAGCAATAGGGAGCCCTTGGCTCATCACAAAGTATCTCGCGTTGGAATCTCCCAAGATACGTCCCGTAGTTCCAAATGTAAAGATGCAGTACAAGGGAAAGCTCCCAGAATACGTCCGTAGTTCCAATTTAAATATGCAGTACAGGGGAAAAGCTCCCGGAATACATCCGTAGTCCCAATTTAAATATACAGTACATGGAGAAAGCTCCCGGAATACGTCCGTAGTCCCAATAAATATGCAGTACAGGGGAAAAACTCCAGGGATATGGCCGTAGTCCTAATTTAAATATGCAATGCGTATGAACACCCAATACAGTATATTTGAACGGTTTAGTGAAAAATCACAAGCAGTAACAAGATAAAGAATATCCAGCATGGTACACATTGCTTCAAATAGGGAATTTCGTTAAACAAATAGGCATGTTTCTTCCTAGTCTAAACTACACAAGTAGCACATTAAGCAGTGTAATAAGAGTAAAAGTGATTTATGGCATGGATAGGAAGAATGGAATTTTAGCAACAATATCTTGTGTACGTATTCGTCACCTCACGTACACAGCGCCCATACAACAAATAGTATCAAAACAACCTAAGGGGAAGTCCCCAACACATAGTTAGGCAAGCCACTTACTTTGATTGCGCTACTCAACTCAAAACCACGCCCTTGCCACGAGTGCCCGACTCCGAATGACCCAAATCTATTCAATTCAATTGCATAATGTAAATATCACTTTAAGGAATCAATATAGCTAATTAGTTCGAAGCTAATACGCGAAATTAGGATAATTGCCCATAAAGTCCCCTGGGCCCACGTCTCAGAAACGAGTGAGAGTTACAAATTTAGAACACCCATTGACTCATGAACTCACTCGAAGAAGAATCATCAAAATCCGACGTCAAAATCTCCTAAAATCCTCAGATTTCTACTTGGGGAACTTCTTCCCATTTTCATGATTTTCATCCAATTTCATTGATTAGAATGAAGAAATTTCTATGGGTTAATGATATACTAATGAATTAAGGTTAGAAATCGTCACCTATGAAGCTTCTATTCAAAACCCACTAAAAATCGTCAAATTCCGAGCTCCAAATCATTTTAGAAAATATAAAATTCAAACTCTCGGATTTTATATAAACAGCCCAGGAATTCCGCACCTGCGACTATAGGACTACACCTGCAGAAACTCCATCGCAGGTGCGAAAAGTCACTTACTCTGCTAGGGTCGCACCTGCGGTTGCTGGGCCACACCCGGGGAACTCCGTACGCACCTGAGAGCCTAGCAGCCTTGACCAATTTCCGCGCCTGCGAGCCTCCCTTCGCACCTGCGGCTCCCCATCTGCAGGTTCGAGACACCAGAACCAGCAATGTTTCAGCTGGTTTTCTAAGTTCAAAAATCAACCGTTAAGCATCCGAAACATCCCCGAGACCCCCGGGACCTCAACCAAGCTTACCAACCAGTTCTAATACCTTATCCAAACTTAGCCGAGCCTTCAAAACACATCACATAACATCAAAATCACCAATTATGCATGGATTCAAGCCTAAGAATTTATGAAATTTCTAAAATCCACAACCGATGCTGAAACACATCCAATCTAGTCCGAATGACCTCAAAATTTACACACAGGTTATAAATGACAATACTGGCCTGCTGCTACTTTCGAAATCCCATTCCGAGCCCGATATCAAAATTTAACCTCAAAAGACCCAAAGGCATAAATAGACATGTGAAAAGCAATTATTAGGGGATCAGGGCGCTAAATCTCAAAATGACCGACCGGGTCATTACATTCTCCCCCTCTTAAGAAAACCGTTTGTCCTCGAACGAATATAGAGACATACCTGAAGCTCTTAAAAGATGAGGGTACTGACTGCGCATATCCTGCTTGGTCTCCCAAGTCGCCTCCTCGACCGGCTGTCCTCTCCAATGAACCTATACTAATGCGATATTCTTTGACTTGAGCTTTTTGACCTGTCTAACCAATATTTCTATTGGCTCCTCAATATTTGATAAATCCTTGTGCAATTGGACTGAACCGAAATCTAAAACATGAGTCGGGTCACCGTGATACTTTCGGAGCATAGAGACGTGGAATATCGGGTGAACTCCTGATAGGCTGAGAGACTGTAACGACCCAGCCAGTCGTTTTGCGTATTAAGATCCCATTTCCTTAAATGAAACCTTCCATAGAGGCTATTCGTGCTTTATAACTTGCGGGAGCGGGTGGTTCGGGATTTGGGAATGAATTGGATGGTTTAGGAACACTTGATTCCTTAAGGTAGAACTATTTGGCCAAGTTTGACTTCGGTCAACATTTTGAGCAAACAACCTCGGGATCGAGTTCTGGCAGCTCCAGTGGCTCCGTATGATGATTTTAGACTTGGGCGTATGTTCGGCTCAGGTTTCTTATGACCGGGGACCGTTTCGGCGCCCGAAATGGAAATCAGGATTTCCTTAAGTTTAGAATTTGGCCTGGAACGAGACTTCATGCTATCGGGGTCCGAATGGAATTACGGGACCGACAATAGTTTCGTATAGTCATTTATGACTTTCCTGCAAAATTTGGGGTCATTCTGAATAGTATAGACCCGTTCGGCGCAATATAATGAATTCTAGAATTTCAAAGTTCTTAAGTTTGATTAATTTGGTTTTGGGGTTGTATTCTGAGTTTCGTTGTTGTTTTCCATGTTTCGGAAGTTTGAGCGAGTCCGTATCATGAATACAGACTTGCCAGTCCTTTTGGACGGGGTCCCGGGGGGCTTGGGGGTGTTTTAGACCCCCGAGAGCTAAGTTAGAAAAACCAGAAAATTCCTGTCTAGTTTCCTTCTCTGCGATCGCAGAGGGATGATTGCAATCACAGAGAGGGATATCTTATGGGATAAATTTTGTTCTCTAAGATCGCAGACATCACCGTGTGATCGCATAAGTCTTTTCCCCCACTCTCTGCGAACGCAGACTCACTCCTGCGATCGCACAAGTCACCTACCTACCCCCTACTGCCTGTTCCTCTCTGCGGTCGCAAACCTCACTCCTGCGATCGCATAAGCCTACCTCCCTACCCTCTGCGATCACAGGCACCATCTATGCGATCGCATAGTGCTTCCTGGGGGCCAGGGTCATTTGTTCTCCGCGATCGCAGGCCTGATACCGCGATCGCAGTGATGGTTTTTCTGGGCAGTATTTAAATGTCCAATTACGGGATTCTTCTTCATTATTCAATACCCAACCTCCATTAGAGCTCCTCAAAGCTAGAGAAAAGTTTTCCAAGGTCAAGTCCTTCCAGGTTAGTATGATTTTCTCTCTAAATTCATGAATTTATTATGGGAAAATTGAGTAGAAATTTCTATGGCTTTGATAATTAGTGAATTATCCCTTTTTAGCCATGAATTCCTAAATAAATTATGTAATTACGATCCTTAGGCTTCGGGTAATTCATTCCTTCGAGAATTTTCAAAATCCGAACACGTGGGTCCGGGGTCGAAATTTCAAAAACCTTCAAGAATACTATATTTGGAGATTTCTTGTTAATTCTTATTATTGGAGCATAAAGTGATTCAATTATGCTTTGTTTGGTTAGTTGTGAGCCGCCGAGGGTAGTTTCAGAATTTCGGGCGCATCTTTTGATCTGGTCCTTGGTCTGAGGAGTGCTTTTATCGAGGTGAGTCTCCTTTCTAACCTGGTAAGAGGGAAATTGTCCCTCTTCGTAACCCTGTTTGCTATGTGATCTTGTTTGGGGGCTACGTACGCACCGAGTGACGAGAGTCCGTACGTGGTGGCTATTACTGCTTCGTCCGGGTAGTTAGGACACAACATGCTCATTGTTTTCCCCTGTTGTAGCATAGATATGACTTGTATACTTGTGTGATTGGTATTGCTGTCTTTGAACGTTGTGATACTTGGCTTGATTTAAGTGTGATAAGAGAATCACGGGATGGGATTGGGCCGTACGCCACGGCAGGGTGATGTTTGATTATATTATGGGATCGGGCCGTACGCCACGACAGAGTGATGATTGATTATATTATGGGATCGGGTCGTACGCCATGACAGAGTGATGATTGATTATATTATGGGATCGGGCCGTACGCCACGGCGAGATTGAGACTACAAGGGAGGGATCGAGCCGTACGCCACGGTGAGATTGAGACTACAAGGGTGGGATCAGGCCGTATACCACGGCGAGATTGAGACTACAAGGGTGGGATCGGGCGTACCCCACGGTGAGTTTGAGACTTACCATATGGGAGTGGGACGCACGCCACGACGGATACCAACTAGTTTGATTAGAGATTGTTATTTGATACCGGATATTGATGTACTTGATCATTTGTTTTACTTGCCTACAGTTTTCTTTACATTCTGCTTACTTTTCTACTGTTGGACCTTAATGAGTATCGAGTCGACCTCTCGTCACTACTTCTTCGAGATTAGACGGGATACTCACTGGGTACATATTTATATATATGTACTCATGTTGCACTTTCTTTCTTTTCTGTACTTGACTGTACATGTCCGGAGGCTGGTCCATCTGATTTTTAGGTCGGTGGAAGATATTGATAGCGTGGTCATACTTCATGGTGAGCTGCTTTCCTGGCGACTTCCGAGCAGCACCCTGGAGTCCCTTTTGTTATGATCTCTGTCTATTTCATTAAGACTGAGACCCTATATATGTTGTAGTCATTTTATATTCAGTAGCTGCCCGTGACACTCGTAACACTAGTTCCTGGCACACATGTGGTATATATTTTTGGGGTTTTTGGTTGTATATCCATGTGTATGTCTTATTTCGGCCTTGTATCTACTATGATTTTACCTTCACTCAAGGCTAGTATCATGTTAGTTGTTAATAACTGGTAATCATTGACTTGTTTGATCGAATGGGAAGGGTATGACTTAGTGAAAGTTATATCGGCTTGCTTAACCCCGCTGTTGGGCGCCATCGTGACCTTAATTAGGATTTGGGTCGTGACAACGTGGTATCAGAGCCCTAGGTTCACGTAGTCTCACGAATCACGGGCAAACATAGTAGAGTCTTGCTGATCGGTACAGAGACGTCTGTACTTATATTCAAGAGGCTATAGGGTGTTAAGAAACTCCTTTTGTTCATATCCTATCGTGCAACCGATGATGTACTCAAACATGTTCTTCTATTCTCTCACAGATGGTGAGGACGCGTGCTTTACATGTTCCTGATCCAGGGGAGGCTGCTACCCCCGCCGCTCGAGGCCGTGGTAGGGGCAGGGGTAGGGCTCCTGTTCATAGGAGGGGGCAAGGGCGTCCCAGAGCTGTACCGGTTGCACCGATTAGGGATCCTTATGTTGAGGAGCAGGATGAGCTGCCTCCAGTAGCTCCACCACCAGCTGCTTTTATGACATCGCCGGGCTTCCAGGAGGTCATGGGCCGTATGCTGAGGTTCATGGATACTATGTCACAGGCGGGTGTACTTCTGTCGGATCCCGCTGCTTCTCAGGCATGAGGGGGAGTTCAGACCCCTACCGCTCAGGCTACAGGACCAGCAGCAGCAGTACATCGTACTTCAGATATTCCACCACTGATCGCGGTTCAGTCTGGGGTGGATGCACCGGAGCCTAGGCCAGTTGCAGAGATAGACCAGCAGAAGCTGCTGGGTAGATGGACCCAGTTTCGCCCTCTGACCTTCGGGGGTGAGCGGGGAGAGGACGCACAGGATTTCATCGAGAGGTGCAGGGATAAACTACACAACATGAGGATATTAGAGTCACATGGGGTAGATTTCGCGACCTTCCAGCTTGAGGGAAGAGCTCGCCGCTGGTGGCAGTCTTATGTACTGAGTAGGCCAGCAGGGTCTCCACCGGTTACTTAGGAGCAGTTTACTCAGTTATTCTTGGACCGAGACATTCCACCGTCTGAGAGTGAGGAGCTGCGGGGTCAGTTTTGAGAGGTTAGAGCAGGGGCATATGTTGGTGTCAGATTATGAGGCCAGGTTCTCAGAGTTGTCTCGCCATGCTCTCATGATATTGCCCACAGATGCTGAGAGGGTTCGACGGTTTGTGGCAGGCTTACATCCGGGTATCAGGACTTTCATGGCCAGAGAGGAAGAGATGGGTACCCCATATCAGCTTGTAGTCGAGATAGCTCGACGTATCGAGGGTTACCGTGCGAGGAGTAGAGAGCAGGGTCAGCAGGGTCAGCAAGAGAAGAGGCCCAGGTTCACAGGTGACTTCAGAGGGGCTCCAGCTAGGGCCAAGGGTCAGTACGGAGGTGTCCAGTTCAGGGGGCCTTCCTATTCAGCACCTCTAGTACCTCCTAGGGTTGTTCCAGTCAGGCCCTAGTTTATCGCCATGCCAGAGCGCTCCTATCATCCTCCAGCCATCCAGAGCGCACCCAGTAGTTATTCTAGCCATCAGAGATCTTCTAGTTCTTATCCCAGTGCTTTACCAGAGGATTCACACCGCTCTTCAGCTATTCAGGGTTCCTCCTCTTCAGGGCAGCGAGCAGTAGTGCCAGGGGGTTGCTTCGAGAGTGGGGATCTGGGTCACGCATGGAGTTTTTGTCCCAGGTATCGGGGCTAGGCCGTGCAGTAGAGCAAGTTGCCTATGATTACAGCACCAGCAACAGGACCACCTAGGGGTGGAGGTCGGATTGGCAGGGGTCGCCCTAGAGGGGGAGGCCAGTCATGAGGGGGTCGTTCAGCTCCAGCTCGTCTTGGGGGAGCTCAGTCTTCGGGTGCTCCAGCCAGATTTTATGCTATTCCCGCTAGGGCAGATGCAGTGGCATCAGACGCGGTGATTACAGGTACTATTTCGATCTGTGGTAGAGAGGCTTCAGTGTTATTTGATTCAGGGTCTACATATTTATATGTTTCAACATTATTTGCCAGTTTTCTGGATGTTATTTGTAAGTCTTTGGGTTCTCCCTTGTATGTATCCACTCCTATGGGCGACTCTGTAATGGTAGACCGGGTCTACCGGTCTTGTGTGGTTACTTTCTATGGGTTTGAGACTAGAGCCGACCTGTTGTTGCTTGATATGGTTGATTTCGAGGTCATTTTGGGCATGGATTGGCTATCCCCTCATCGTGTTGTCCTGGATGGCCATGCCAAGACAGTTACATTAGCCATGCTTGAGTCTCCTAGGTTAGAGTGGAGGGGTGCTTCAGTTAGTGCCTTCAGCCGGGTCATTTCCTTCATGAAAGCTTGGCACAAGGTCAAGAAAGGGTGTCTGTCTTATCTTGCTTATGTGCGGGACACAACCACCGAGTCTCCTACCCTTGATTCAGTGCCTATCGTTTGGGAGTTTCCAGATGTGTTCCCTTCAGACCTTCCAGGCATGCCTCCAGATCGAGATATAGATTTCTGCATTGATCTGACTCCAGATACTCAGCCTATTTATATTCCTCCTTATCGTATGGCCCCTAAGGAGCTAAAGGAACTGAAGGAGAAGCTTAAGGAGTTGTTGCCCAAGGGATTCATTAGGCCAAGTGTGTCACCGTGGGGTGCTCCAGTCCTATTTGTGAAGAAGAAGGATGGGTCTATGCGGGTGTGTATTGACTACCGCGAGTAGAATAAAGTGAACATCAAGAACAAGTATCCTCTGCCGCGCATTGATGATTTGTTTGACCAGCTACAGGGTGCTCGTGTGTTCTCTAAGATTGATCTGAGGTCAGGTTATCACCAGTTGAAGATTCGGGCTTCTGATGTCCCGAAGACTGCATTTCGCACCAGATATGGCCACTATGAGTTCTTAGTGATGTCCTTTGGCTTGACCAATGCCCCAACAACATTTATGGACTTGATGAATAGGGTATTAAGGCCGTATATCGACTCCTTCATTATTGTTTTCATTGATGATATATTGATTTACTCACGGAGCCTGGGAGAGCACGAGCAGCATTTGAGAGTTGTACTTCAGACCTTGCGAGAGCAGAAACTCTATGCTAAGTTCTCCTAGTGCGAGTTTTGGATGGGGTCCGTGGCATTTCTGGGGCATGTGGTTTCAGGTGAGGGTATCAAGGTTGATCCGCAGAAGATTGAGGCAGTTCAGAGTTGGCCACGTCCTACTTCAGCTTCAGAGATCAGGAGTTTTCTGGGTTTAGCGGGCTACTACCGTCGGTTCGTGGAGAGGTTTTCTTCTATTGCCTCCCCATTGACTAGATTGACTCAGAAGAATGTTCCATTTCAGTGGTCCGATGATTGTGAAGCGGGCTTTCAGAAGCTCAAATCAGCATTGACTTCAGCACCAGTGTTATCATTGCCTTATGAGTCTGGTGTATATACAGTGTATTGCGACGCTTCACGTGTCGGGTTGGGATGTGTGTTGATGCAGGATGGCAGGGTTATTGCTTATGCTTCGCGACAGCTGAAGGTTCATGAAAAGAATTACCCTGTCCACGATTGGAGTTGGAGGCGATTGTTCATGCTTTGAAGATATGGTGGTATTATTTGTACGGTGTATCTTGTGAGGTCTATACTGACCACCGCAGTCTGCAGTACTTGCTCAAGCAGAGGGACCTTACTTGTTGAAAGACTATGATCTCACTATTCTGTATCACCCGGGCAAGGCAAATGTTGTAGCGGATGCTTTGAGCAGACGGACAGCTAGTATGGGTAGTTTGGCCTACATTGCAGCTGAGCAGAGACCTTTAGCCTTGGACATACAGTGCTTGGCCAACCGTTTGGTAAGATTGGACCTTTCAGTGCCTTGTCGAGTTTTAGCTCATGTGGTCTCAGTCTTCATTATTGGGAGAGATCAAGGCTCGACAGTTTGATGATCCACGCCTAGCAGAGCTTAGGGATACGATGGTCCAGGGCAGGGCCAAGGAGATTACCTTAGGCGAGGATGGTGTTCTGCGACTCCAGGGTCGATTGTGTGTTCCTGATGTTGACGGCCTGAGGGAGAGGATTCTAGCAGAGGCGCACAGTTCTTGGTATTCTATTCATCCGGGAGCGACAAAGAAAATCGTGACCTGAAGCAGCACTATTGGCGGTGGCGTATGAAGAAGGACATTGTTCAGCATATGGCTAGGTGTCTTAATTGTCAGCAGGTTAAGTACGAGCATCAGCGGCCAGGAGGCTTGTTTTAGCAGATGCCCATTCCTTAGTGGAAATGGGAGCGAATCACTATGGACTTCGTGGTTGGGTTGCCTCGGACTTTGCGGATGGTTGATGCGGTTTGGGTAATTGTGGATAGATTTACCAAATCGACAAATTTCATTCATGTGGCTACTACTTATACTACAAAGAGGCTAGCTCAGATTTACCTTCGGGAGATAGTCCGGTTGCATGGTGTGCCGGTGTCTATTATTTCAGATCAGGGTCCTCAGTTCACTTCGCATTTCTAGAGAGCTTTGCACACCGAGATGGGTACTAAGATAGACCTCAGTTCAGCATTTCACCCTTAGACTGATGGCCAGTCAGAGCGTACAGTTCAGATTCTAGAAGATATGCTCAGGGCCTGTGTGATTGATTTCGGGGGTCAGTGGGATCAGTTCTTGCCCTTAACGGAGTTTGCATACAATAATAGTTATCAGTCCAGCATCGAGATGGCTCCATTCGAGGCTTTATACGGTCGGCGATGTCGTTCTCCGATTGGGTGGTTTGAGCCTGGCGAGGCCAAGCTATATGGTACAGATCTGGTGAGAGATGCCTTGGAAAAGGTGAAGATTATTCAGGAAAGGCTCTGTACATCCCTGTCTAGGCAGAAGAGCTACGCAGATCAGCGGGCACGTGAAGTATCATGCATGGAGGGAGATAAGGTTATGTTGAAGGTTTCGCCGATGAAGGGCATTATGAGATTTGGGAAGAAAGGCAAGCTGAGCCCCAGGTTTATAGGTCCTTTCGAGGTGCTGAAGCAGGTTGGAGAGGTTGCTTATGAGCTTCCTTTGCCTCCAGCCTTATTAGGAGTTCACCCGGTATTTCACGTATCTATGCTTCGGAGGTATCACGCCGACTTCTCGCACGAGGTTGATTACATCACTATCCAGTTAGATGGGAAGTTGGGCTATGAGGAGGAGCCAGTTGCCATTATTGATAGGCATGACCGCTAGTTGAGGTCTAAGACAGTTTCTACGGTTAAGGTCCAGTGGAGGGGCCAACCACTTGGTGAGGCGACTTGGGAGTCCGAGCAGGACATGCGGAGCAGATATCCTCAGCTATTCAGCACTCCAGGTACGATTCTAGTCCCGTTCGAGGACTAATGTTTGTTTAAGAGGGGGAGAATGTAACGACCCAGCCGGTCATTTTGCGTATTAAGATCTCGTTTTCTTAAATGTAACCTTCCATATCGGCTATTCGTGCTTTATGACTCACGGGAGCGGGTGGTTCGAGATTTGGGAATGAATTGGATGGTTTAGGAACACTTGGTTCCTTAAGGTTGGCCTATTTGGCCAAGTTAAACTTTGGTCAACATTTTGAGCAAACGACCTCGGGATCGAGTTCTGGCAGCTCCAGTAGCTCCGTAGGATGATTTCGGCTCAGGTTTCTGATGACCCGGGAGCGTTTCGGCGCCCGAAATGGAAATCAGGATTTCCTTAAGTTTAGAATTTGGCCTGGAACGGGACTTCATTCTATCAGGGTCCTAATGGAATTCCGGGACCCGCAATAGTTCCGTATAGTCATTTATGAGTTGCTTGCAAAATTTGGGGTCATTCCGAGTAGTATAGACCCGTTCGGCGCAATGTACTGAATTCTAGAATTTCAAAGTTCTTAAGTTTGATTAATTTGGTTTAGGGGTTGAATTCTGAGTTCCGTTGTTGTTTTCCATGTTCCGGAAGTTCGAGCGAGTCCGTATTATGAATACAGACTTGTCGGTGCTTTTGGACGGGGTCCCGGGGGGCTCAGGGGTGTTTTAAACCCCCTAGGAGCTAAGTTAGAAAAACCATAAAATTCCTATCTGGTTTCCTTCTCTGCGATCGCAGAATGATGATTGCGAACGCAGAGAGGGATATTTTCTGGGCTAAATTTTGTTCTCTGCGATCGCATAAGTTTTTTCCCCTACTCTCTACGAACGCAGACTCACTCCTGCGATCGCACAAGTCACCTACCTACCCCCCTACTGCCTGTTACTCTCTGCGGCCGCAGACCGCACTCCTGCGATCGCATAAGCCTACCTCCCTAGCCTCTGCGATCGCAGGCCCCATCTATGCGATCGCGTAGTGCTTCCTGGGGGCCAGGGTCATTTGTTCTCCGCGATCGCAGGCCTGATGCCGCGATCGCAGTGAAGGTTTTCTTGGGCAGTATTTAAATGTCCAATTACAGGATTATTCTTCATTATTCAATACCCAACCTCCATTAGAGCTCCTCAAAGCTAGGGAAAAGCTGTCCAAGGTCAAGTCCTTCCAGGTTATTCTCTCTAAATTCATGAATTTATTATGGAAATCTAACTAGTTATCTATTAAAATATCAAATTATGGGAAAATTGAGTAGAAATTTCTAGGGCTTCGATAATTAGTGAATTATCCCTTTTTAGCCATGAATTCCTAAATAAATTATGTAATTACGATCCTTAGGCTTCAGGTAATTCATTTCTTTGAGAATTATCAAAATCCGAACATGTGGGCCCGGGGTCGAAATTTCATAAACCTTCAAGAATACTATATATTGGGATTTCTTGTTAATTCTTATTCTTGGAGCATAAATTGATACAATTATGCTATGTTTGGCTAGTTGTGAGCCGTCGAGGGTAGTTTCAGAATTTCGGGCGCATCTTTTGATTTGGTCCTTGATCCGAGGAGTGCTTTTATCGAGGTGAGTCTCCTTTCTAACCTCGTAAGAGGGAAATTGTCCCTCTAGGTAACCCTGTTTGCTATGTGATCTTGTTTGGGGGCTACGTACGCACCGAATGACGAGAGTCCGTACGTGGTGGCTATTACTGCTTCGTCTGGGTAGTAAGGAAACAACATGCTCATTATTTTCCCCTGTTGTAGCATAGATATGGCTTTTATACTTGTGTGATTGGTATTGTTGTCTTTGAACGTTGTGATACTTGGCTTGATTTAAGTGTGATAAGAGAATCACGGGATGGGATCGGGTCGTACGCCACGACAGGGTGATGGTTGATTATATTATGGGATAGGGCCATACGCCACGGCAGAGTGATGATTGATTATATTATGGGATCAGGCCGTACGCCACGGCAGAGTGATGATTGATTATATTATGGGATCGGGCCGTACGCCACGGCGAGATTGAGACTACAAGGGAGGGATCGGGTTGTACGCCACGGCGAGATTGAGACTACAAGTGTGGGATCGGGTCGTATGCCACGGCGATATTGAGACTACAAGGGTGGGGTCAGGCCGTACACCACGGCGAGATTGAGACTACAAGGGTGGGATCGGGTCGTACGCCACGGTGAGTTTGAGACTTACCATATAGGAGCGGGCCGTACGCCACGGCGGATACCAACTTGTTTGATTTTATGCCGGATATTGATTTACTTGATCATTTGTTTTACTTGTCTACAGGTTTCTTTACATTCTGCTTACTTTTCTACTGTTGGACCTTAGTGAGTATCGAGTCGACCTCTCGTCACTACTTCTTCGATATTAGACGGGATACTCACTAGGTACATACGTATATATATGTACTCATCCTGCACTTTCTTTCTTTTCTGTACTTGACTGTACAGGTCCGGAGGCTGGTCCATCTGATTTTCAGGTCGGTGGCAGATATTGATAGCGTGGTCATACTTCACGGTGAGCTGCTTTCCTGGCAACTTCCGAGCAGCATCCTGGAGTCCCTTTTGTTATGATCTCTGTCTATTTCATTCAGACTGAGACCCTGTATATGTTGTAGTCATTGTATATTTAGTAGCTGCCCGTGACACTCGTGACACTAGTTCCTGGCACACACGCGGTATATATTTTTGGGGTTTTGGGTTGTATATCCATGTGTATGTCTTATTTCGGCCTTGTATCTACTATGATTTTACCTTCACTCAAGGCTAGTATCATGTTAGTTGTTAATAACTGGTAATCATTGACTTGTTTGATCAAATGGGAAGGGTATCAATTAGTGAAAGTTATATCGGCTTGCCTAACCCCGCTGTTGGGCGCCATTGCGACCTGATTTAGGATTTTGGTTGTGACAGAGACAAGGCAAGCTGATAGGAAACCTCCCCAACACACCGCAACACCTCAAAAGGGCCAATAAATCTCGGACTCAGCTTACCCTTTTTCCCAATCTTCATGACGCCCTTCATAGGCGATACTCGAAGCAAAACTTGATTACCAGCGGTAAATGCCAAATCACGAACCTTCCGGTCCGCATAACTATTCTGCGTGGACTGAGCTGTGCGAAGTCTCTTCTGAATCACCTTCACCTTGTCCAGGGTATCCTGAACAAAATTTGTACCTAACAATCGGGCCTCGCCCGGCTCAAACCATCCCATTGGAGACCGACACCGTCTACCATACAAAGCCTCATACGGTGCCATCTAAATGTTGGCCTGGTAACTATTATTATAAGCAAACTATGCAAGTGGAAAGTATCGGTCCCATGAACCTCAGAAATCCATCACACAGGCACAGGGCATATCCTCAAGAATCTGAATCGTGCGCTCGGACTGCCCATTCGTCTGAGGGTGAAAGGCTGTACTCAACTCTACCCTGGTGCCTAGCTCCTGCTGAACGGCTCTCCAGAACCGTGAAGTGAACTGTGTACCTCTGTCTGAAATGATAGATACTGGGATACCGTGGAGACGAACAATCTCCCTGATATAAATCTTCGCCAACCTCTCGGAGGAATATGTAGTCAACACTGGGATGAAATGTGCTGACTTGGTCAGCCGATCCACAATCACCCAAATGGCATCGAGCTTTCCCAAAGTCCGAGGAAGTCCAACAACAAAGTCCATGGTGATCCGCTCCCACATCCACTATGGAAGCTCAATCTGCTAACGTAGACCTCCTGGTCTCTGATGCTCATATTTGACTTGCTGACACTTGAGACACTTGGCCACAAACTCTACTATATCCTTATTCATCCTTCTCCACCAATAGTGCGGTCTCAGATCATAGTACATCTTCGCGGTACCCGGATGAATGGAATACCGCGAGGTATGGGCCTTATCAAGAATCAACTCCTGAAGCCCATCCACATTGGGCACACAGATTCGACCTTGCATACGCATCACACTGTTAACCCCTATAGTCACATCCCTGGCATCACCTCGCCGAACCCTGTCCTGAAGAACCAGAAGGTGGCGATCATCATACTAGCGCTCTCGAATGCGGTCATAAAGAGAAGATCGAGAAACCACACAAGCTAATACCCGGCAAGGATCGAAAAGATTCAATCTCACGAACTGACTAGCTAAGGACTTAAATTCAAAGGCTAATGGCCTCTCAACAACAGGAAGATATGCCAAACTCCGCAAACTCTCCGCCTGGCGATTCAAGGTCTCGGCCACCACATTGGCCTTCCCCGGGTTTTATAATATGGTGATTTCGTAGTCCTTTAGTAACTCCAACCATCTCCGCTGGCACAAATTGAGGTCCTTCTTTCTGAACAAGTGTTGCAAACTCCGGTGATCCGTGAAAATCTCACAAGGAACACCGTATAAAAACGACGCCATATCTTCAGGGCGTGAACAATCGCTACCAACTCGAAATCATGAAATGGATAGTTCTTTTTATGTACCTTCAACTGTTTGGACGCGTAGGCAATCACCCTACCGTCCTGCATCAACACCGCCCCAAGGCCAATCCTCGAAGCATCACAATAGACTGTATAGGACCTGAACCCGTAGGCAATACAAAAACTGAAGTTGTAATCAGGGTTGTCTTGAGCTTCTGAAAGCGCTCCTCACACTCCTCAGTCCACCTGAACGGAGCACCCTTTTGGGTCAATCTGGTCATAGGTGCTGCAATGATGAAAATCCCTCTACAAAATGGCGATCGTACCCAGCCAACCCAAGGAAACTGCGAATCTTAGAAGCTGAAGACGGTCTAGGCAAACTTTGCACTGCCTCCACCTTCTTTGGATCTACCTTGATCCCATCACAAGACACCACATGGCCTAAGAATTCCACAGAATCAAGCCAAAATTCACACTTAGAAAATTTTGCATATAACATTTTCTCTCTAGAAGTCTGAAGCACGGTCCTCAAATGCTGCTCATGGTCCTCTTGGGACCGAGAATATACCAATATGTCGTCAATAAACATAATGATGAAAGAATTGAGATAAGGCCGGAACACACTGTGCATCAAGTGCATAAAGGCTTCCGGGACATTGGTCACCCCAAATGGCATAACAAGGAACTCATAGGTGTCATATCTGGTCCTGAAGGCAGTCTTCGGGATCGAATCTTCAACTGATGATAGCCAGAATGCAAGTCAATCTTGGAAAATACTCTGGCACCCTGAAATTGATTAACAAAATCATCAATGCGAGGCAATGGATACCTGTTCTTCACTGTGACCTTGTTCAACTAGCGATAATCAATACACTTACACTTAAAACCATCATTTTTCTTCGCAAATAATACTGGAGCACCCCTAGGTGATCCACTAGGTCTGATGAAACCCTTATCAAGAAACTTGTGCAACTGCTCCTTCAACTCCTTCAACTCAGGAGGAGCCAATAGGGAGGAATAGAAATGGGTTGAGTGCTCTATAACAAATCAATGCCAAACTCAATGTCTCTGTTGGGCGGCATACCCGGAAGATCAGCGGGAAACACATCAGGATAGTCCCTCACAACTGGAATTGACTCAAATGTAGGGGTATCAACACTAACATCTCTCACATAGGCCAAATACGCATCACATCCCTTCTCAACCATCCGCTGATCCTTAAGGAAAGAAATGACTCTGTAGGGAGTATACCCTAAGGTACCTCTCCACTCTAACCTTGGCAATCCTTGCATATCCAGTGTCACGGTCTTGGCGTGACAATCAAGAATATCATAGTGGGGCGACAACCTGTCCATGCCCAAGATAACATCGAAATCTACCATACTGAGCAATAATAAATCAGCCCTTGTCTCAAAACCACTGATAACAATTAAACACAACCGATATACGCAGTCCACAATAAGAGAATCTCCCATGGGAGTGGAAACATAAATAGGGGAACTCAAAGAATGCGGAGATACCCCCTATTGTAAAGCAAAATAAGAAGACACGTATGAATACGTGGAGCATAGGTCAAATAATATTAATGCATCCCTATGAAAAATAGGGACAATACCTTTGATGACTAAATCTGAAGCTACGACCTATGAACGGGATGGAAGAGCATAGTACATGGCCTGGCCTCCCCCTCTAGGACGACCTTGACCTCCCTAACCTCCACCCCGAGCTGTATGATAAGGTGAGGTAGCAGATGGGGTTGGAAGTATAGCTCGAGGACCCGATGGAGCACGTGGGGCCTGATAAGTTTGAGATAATGCACCCCTCCTAGCTTTGGGGAAATCTCTCATCACGTGGCGAGGGTCACCACACCCAAAAAGACCCCTCGGAGGATATGGCGGCTGGTGCTGACTCTGAACTGGCCTGCTGGACTGGCCGGTGATAGCACCTCGAGCAGGAGGCACATAAGATACTGGTGGTGCATAGTAAGGCTCTTTAGGTCAGGGAGGAGTTGGAATACCACTGGCTGCTGGAAGAGCTGAATGAATAGGGCGACTCAAAAAGCCCCTACCATAGCGTGTCGCTGGTGCACGAACTCCCAAAAAATGACAAGTCTCTCGAGACCTCTTGGCCTCTCTCTCCTCTCTGTCCCAGGCTAACATACTCTCAATCCTCCGGACAATACTCACGGCCTGCTGGTAAGTGATATCTGTCTCCAACTCCCTGTCCATACTGGTCTGAATACCTGGGTGAAGTCCCTCAACAAAGCGTTGAACCCTCTTTATGATCGTGGCAACAAAGGCCGGTGCATGACGAGCCAAGTCACTAAAACGGATTGCATAATATGATACAACCATAGTACCCTGGCACAGCTGCTCAAACTCCGCACGCCAAGCATCCCCGAGGCGCTGAGGGAAAAACTCAAGCAAAAACATCTCGGAGAACTGATCCCAAGTAAGTGAAACTACCTCTTCCGGACTATTCAACTCATAGGCACACTACCACTGATAAGCCGCTCCCCTCAGCTAGAAAGATGTGAACGAACCCCACTCGTCTCCACAATACCCATAGTGCGGAGAATGCGATGACACTCCTCACAAAAACCCAGAGCATCATCTGAAGCTAGTCCGCTGAAAATAGGTGGGTGGTACTTCTGGTACCTCTCAAGTCTGAGCTGCCCTACCTCAGAAACAGCTACTCTAGCATCATGCTGAACTGGAGCCGATAAGGTCATAGGGATATACTCTAGAACCTACCCAATATGGACCCTCTGCTCAGGAGTACGGGTTGTGGGATTCTGAGCCCCTCCCCCAGCCTGAGATGTGGCTGGAGATATCAAGAGTAGTCCCGCATGAGACAGAATGCTGAAGCCGCTCATGAACTTAGCCAAAGTCTCCTGGAGGGATGGAGTAATAGTAGGGACCTATTGTGCCCCTCCAACTATAGCTGCTGGTGGCTCCTCTGTTGGTGCTCTCGCCGGTGCTCGGGCTGCACTGCGTGCTCGTCCTCTACCCCTGCCCTTGCCTCGGCGGCCATAGCTGGGGGCTCGGGTGCCTGATCGTCAGTACCTCCGGTACGGTTCCTCACCATTTGTGAGCAAGAGTAGAATAGTGTTTTAGAAATTGATGACAGTAACTAGCACGACAAGGAATTTCAAAGAATGTGATTGTTCTTAACATTTACATAGCTTTCGAAGATAGATACAGACGTCTCCAGCTTTCGAAGGAATTCCAAAGAATGTGACTGTTCTTACCAATTACATAGCTTTCGAAGATAGTATGTTCAAGCAAATGATGGAAAGAAATGCCGACTTTAATGCCCAAATAGCTTCCCACAATACTTCTATCCGCAACTTGGAAGTACAAATGGGTCAAATTTCTCAAGCATTGAATACCCGCCCTATGGGGGCACTACCAAGTTATACGGTAGTAAACCCAAATGGTGGGAACGATACAGGCCATGCTATGGCGGTGACCACAAAAAGCTGTAGAGGTGGTGTTGCTAGTACCTCTAATCCAAAGAAGATTGTGAGTGATGATATGTTGTTGCAAGATGATGACGAGCCAAGAAATGATGAGCAAGTGAATGATGAGAATATGAATGATGAGGTGAGGATAGACATTGATGACACCATGGAGGATACTCAAAATGATGTGAACCCGTCAAGGGAACATGTGATAGACATACCGAAAACAGTAGTGCCCAAAGCCAAGGCCTCCTCCACCATATCCTCAAAGGCTCGCAAAGAAAAATAATGAAAACCAATTCAATAAATTCATTGATATGATGAAAAGTTTGTCCATCAATGTGCCTTTCGATGAAGCTCTAGAACAATTGCCGGGATATGCCAAGTTCATGAAGGACATGGTAACAAAAAAGAGGTCATTGAACTGTGAGGCGATCAAAATGACACATCAAGTGAGTGCCATTGTGCATTTCATGGCTCCAAATCTTGAATATCCTGGTGCCTTTACAATTCCAAGGACTATTGATAGTGCCGATTTTGCTAAAGTCTTGTGTGATTTGGGAGCGTGCATTAATTTGATGCAATATTCTGTGTTCAAGACATTGGGTATTGGGCGACCAAGACCTACTTCCACGAGGTTGCAAATGGCGGACTGAACAATGAAGAGGCCGTTGGGGATAATTGATGATGTGCTAGTTTGGGTCGACAAGTTCAATCTTCCCGTAGATTTTGTGATTCTCGACTACGAAGTTGACTATGGGGTGCCAATCATATTAGGGAGACCTTTCTTAGCAACAGGGAAGGCTTTGGTTGATGTGGAAGCTGGGCATCTCACCTTCCGGGTGGGTGATGAAAAATTGTGTTCCACGTGTGCAAGTCAATGAGACAGTCTAATAGCACCAGAGTTTTCTCTTTTGTGGATCTTGTGAAGGAGGTGATTGTTGATGACACAAGTGATATGATCAATGTTGAAGACCATTTGGAAGTTGTGTTGTTGAATCATGATGAGGATGAGAAGGAAGGCTTGGTAGAATAAGCAAATGCTTTACAAGGAATGGGATCCTATGCATATGGACTGCACAAACTTTCATTAAATCTTGAGAACCGGAAGACTCCACCAACAAAGCCCTCAATCAAGGAGCCACCAACATTGGAGTTGAAGCCCTTGCCTTCACACCTCAGGTATGAGTACTTATGCCCTTGTTCCACATTACTTGTTATTCTTTCTTCGTGCTTAACTAACGTGCAGGTAGACTCCACCCTTGCGCTGCTTCAAAGAAGGAAGAAGGCAATAGGATGGACTTTGGCTAACATTCGAGATATAAGTCCCGCCTTTTGCATGGAAAAAATCATACTGGAGGAAGATGCCAAACCCTTCGTGGAACATCAAAGGAGGTTGAATGAGTCCATGCAAGAGGTCGTCAAGAAAGAGATATTAAAGTGGCTAGATACAGGGGTTGTCTACCCCATTTCGGATAGTTCATAGACTTCGCCGGTACAATGTGTCCCGAAGAAATGGGGTATGATTGTGATCACAAATGAAAAAAATGAGGTTATACCCACTAGAACTGTTATCGGTTGGAGGTTATGCATGGATTATAGAATGCTGAACAAAGTGACCCAAATCCCATTGCCATTTCTTGACAAAATGTTGGATAGACTTGCCGGGCATGCTTATTATTGATTTTTGGATGGGTATTCCGGGTACAACCATATTATCATTGCACTTGAAGACCAAGAGAAAACCACCTTCACCTTTCTGTATGGCACATTTGCATTCTCACGGATGTCGTTTGGATTGTGTAATGTACCGGCTACCTTTCAACGATGTATGATGGAAATATTTACGGATATGGTGGAGGACTTCCTCGAAGTGTTCATTGATGATTTTAGTGTTGTGGGGGATTACTTTGAACAATGCTTGGATAATATTGACAAAGTGTTGGCCCAATGTGAAGAGACCAACTTAGTGATTAATTAGGAAAAGTGCCACTTTATGGTCAAGGAGGGCATTGTCCTCGGCCATAAGATCTCAAAGAACGGTATTGAAGTGGACAAAGCAAAAATTGAAGTGATTTAAAAACTCCCTCCTCCTACTTCTGTCAAGGGAGTGAGGAGCTTTCTTGGGGTTTTACCAAAGGTTCATCAAGCATTTCTCAAACGTGGTGAACCCCTTGTGCAAGTTGTTGGAAAAAGATGCAACGTTTGTGTTCAATGATTATTGCATGAAAGCATTTGAGCTTCTCAAGTATATATTTACTACGATTCCCATTATTACCGCACCCAATTGGAGAATCCATTTGAGCTCATGTGCGATGTTAGCGACATTGCTGTAGGAGCGATTTTGGGGCAAATGATCAATAAGATATTTCATGTGGTCTATTATGCAAGAAAAATAATGAACGACGCCCAAGTCAACTATACAGTGATGGAGAAAGAGTTATTAGCCATTGTCTTTTCCATGGAAAGTTCCGACCGTACCTTATGGGTACCAAAGTGATTGTGCACACCGACGCGGCCCTTCGTTACTTGATGAATAAAAAGGAATTTAAGGCTAGGTTGATGAAATGGGTTCTTCTTCTACAAGAGTTTGACCTTGAAATCATAGACCGAAAAGAGAGTGAGGATCAAGTGGCCGACCACTTGTCCCGCTTGGAAGAGGAGGGGAGGCCCCATGATGGCCTCGAGATTAATGATTCATTTCCGAATGAACAACTCCTCTCTGTGTCTTTAATGGGATGAATTTGTTCGCCTATGTGGCTAACTTTATTGTGACTGGCATTGTCCCGAGTGATATCTCTTCTAACCAAAGGAAGAAGCTCAAACGGGACCGCTTGGATTATTATTGGGACGAGCCATATCTTTTCAAGATTTGCAATAGTGGTGTCGTCCGGAGATATGTTCGGGAAGAAGAGAAATTGAGTATCCATGAAGCTTTCCATTCCTCGCCCTATGGTGGTCATCATGGTGGGGAGAGAACTGCGACAAAGGTCCTAAGATGGGGATTCTATTGGCCTACCTTGTACAAAGACTCTAGCGAGCTTGTTAGGCATTGTGATGAGTGCCAAAGAGCTGGTGGAATTTCCAAGAAGAATGAAATACCCCTCACCACCATTAATGAGATTGATATTTTTGATGTGTGGGGCATCGAATTTATGGAGCCATTTGTGAGTTCATGTAGGAACACTTATATTCTGGTTGTTGCTGATTATGTTTCCAAATGAGTTAAAGCTGTGGCTTTGCCCAACAATGAGGCACGCAGTGTGGTGGCTTTTTAAAAAAAAATATCTTCACAAGGTTCGGCACCCCAAGAGCTATCATTAGTTATGGGGTTTCTCATTTTTGCAACAAAGCCTTCGACACTTTACTTTCCAAGTATGGTGTCAATCATAAGGTGTGAACCCCTTATCACCCCCAGGCAAGTGGACAAGTTGAGGTCTCCAACAGGAGATAAAGAGCATATTATCCAAGACTGTCAATGCAAACCGGACTGATTGGTCAAGGAAACTTGACGATGCTTTATGGGCCTATATAACTGCTTACAAGACTCCAATTGGTATGTCTGCGTACCCGTTGGTATTTGGGAAAGCATGCCATCTTCCGGTTGAATTAGAGCACAAGGCCATGTGGGCGCTGAAGAAATTGAACGTTGAATGGGATGTAGCTGCCAATCTCCGGGTAGAGCAACTTAATGAAATTTATGAGTTTTGGTATATGCTTACCAGCTAATAGTGACTCAATTCTCTCAATATAAAAAGTAAAATAGTTTTCTGGCCCNATTATCAAAATAATTAAGAATTATCTTAATTTACTTAAAATACTACTCATTTTTAATACATCTTATACATCGTACTATCGTGGTCATATCGTATCTTATATGGCACTAGTCCATAAATACAGGGTATTATAACTTGCACTATATCTTATCCCAAATTGTCAAACTTTGACGAAACTCATTTTCTTCTATTTGCTTACCTTCTCTCCTTCACGAATTTTACTCATCACGTATTTGAAATAGCATAATGCTTATAATCCCAAAATAACTCTATTCCCAAACATACGTCGATTAACTTACGGCGAAACATTAACGTATGAAAACGCGAGACGTGATATCCTTCCCCCCTTAGAAACATTCGTCCTCGAATGTTCACTCTTAGATATTTTGGTAAAATTTGTCTGAGTCTCCTCCGTAAACTAAACTAAAACCAACATGTACGCGTCCAGATAACACACTATGTGGCCACTGTTTATAATAGCAACACTTGGCTTTACACAAATGTCCATTATAAATTCTGAGAGTAAAAAATGAGAGCTTACCTGATGACCTACTGGCCTAAATAGAGTAGTGCTGAGGTATCCCACCTCGAGCCATATCTTCAGTTTGAAATAGGTGGGGTATTTAGACTTCATTTCTTACTCCGCTTCCCACATTATCTCACCCCACATTCTTGCTTCTCCGTGAAACCTTCACGGAGGCAATTTCCTTATTCCGTAGCTTGCAGCTTTATCGGTCTAGGATGGAAACCGAGATTTCCATATGACAAGTTCTCCGTAACCGGCACATCATCTGTGGGCACCACTTGGGTAGGATGACCAATGCACTTCCGTAACATTGATACGTGATAAACCAGATGGACAAACTCTAATTCTGAGGGTAATTCTAACTCATATGCTACTTGGCTCACTCTCCGAATGATCTTATAAGGCCCAATATACCGTGGGCTAAGTTTGCCTTTCTTGCCAAACTTCATCACGCCCTTCATAGGTTACACCTTTAAGAATACCCAGTCATTGACCCCGAACTCTAAGTCTCGTTGCCGCATGTTAGAATATGACTTCTGACGACTTTGAGTCATCAACAGTCGCTCCCGGATAAACTTTACTTTTTCTATGGCCCGCTGAACTAGGTCTGCCCCAGGTAACCCAGATTCTCCAATATCAAACCAGCCTATAGGAGATCTGCACTTACGCCTATACAAAGCCACGTAAGAAGCCATCTGGATACTGGAGTAGTAAGTGTTGTTATATGCAAACTCGATAAGAGGTAGATATTTATCCCAACTTCTTTTAAAATCCAGCACACATGCTCGTAACATATCCTTAAGCATCTAAATTGTGCGCTCGGCTTGTCCACCAGTTTGTGGATGAAAATATGTGATGAGATTCACTTGAGTCCCTAGACCTTTCTGAAATGATCTCCAAAAATGTGTTGTAAACTGGGCCCCACGGTCAGATATAGTAGATATTGGTACTCCGTGTAGTCGCACTAGCTCCTTAATATATAATTTTGCATAATCTTCTGTTGTATATGTAGATCTGACTAGTAGGAAATGAGCTGATTTCGTGAGCATATCAACTATCACCCATATGGAATCAAATTTATGATGAGAACGAGGTAAACCCATGATAAAGTCCATGTTTATCGCCTCCCATTTCCATGTCG
Organism: Nicotiana undulata; assembly: GCA_005239495.1. Lineage (NCBI taxonomy): Eukaryota > Viridiplantae > Streptophyta > Magnoliopsida > Solanales > Solanaceae > Nicotiana > Nicotiana undulata. The sequence continues at coordinate 265,571 of ML258780.1, read as the reverse complement.
GGATATCTATTGTCTGCATTAGCCCTCCGGACTTCTGGTGCTCTATCTTCACCTTCTGGAAACTAGGACACTAAGTGACATACTCAGCAATGTTCTTCTTCATATCATTCCACCAATACACATTTTTAATGTCATGATACATCTTTGTCGACCCATGATGCATGGAGTACCACGAATAATGTGCCTATGACATAATCCTGTCTCACAGCCCTGCTACGTATGGAACACATAGACGACCCCTTTATCTGAGAACCCTATCTCTCTTGAGCTCTAAACACGGCCTCTTCTGATGCGGAACTCGCTCTCTCAACTTGACCAACTTTGGGTCCTCGTACTTCCTCTCCTTTACTTCAGCTATGAGAGATGATTTTGCAGTATTTTGGAGTACAACTCCACCATTGCCAGAGTCTACTAATCAAACCCCCAAACAAGCCAATTGATGAATCTCTCCAGTTAATTGTCTTTTATCAGCTTATACATGTGCTAAGATACCCATAGATCGGCGACTTAAGGCATCAACTACAACATTAGCTTTGCTTGGATGGTAGAGAATGTTAACATCGTAATCTTTCAATAACTTAAGTCATCGCCTCTGTCGCAAATTCAACTCTTTTTGCTTGAAGATATATTGCATGCTTTTATGATCTGTGAATACATCACATGAACACCATATAAATAATGTTGCTATATCTTAAGTGCATGGACAACCGCAACTAACTTGAGGTCGTGGGTCGGATAATTCTGTTCGTGCTTCCTTAATTGCCTTGAAACATACGCAATTATCCACCCATGCTGCATCAGGACACATCCTAACCCGACACCTGAGGCATCATAATACATGGCATAACCATCTGGACCCTGTGGAAGTGCTAGATTTGGTGCTGAAGTCAACCTGTTTTTAAGCTCCTAGAAAGTCCGCTCACAAGCCTCCATCCACCGAAACTTAGTTGCTTTATGCTTCAACCTCGTTAACGGTGCTAAAAGAGAAGAAAAGCCCTTTACGAACCTCCGATAGTATCCTGCTAAGCCTAGAAAGCTATGAATCTCTGTCGGAGTGGTAGGTCAAGGCTAGGATTTACCATTATACCCCCATCGGATACAATGTGCCCCAAGAATGCTACAGAGTTCAACCAAAACTCACATTTAGAAAACATAGCATACAATTTATTATCACGGAGGGTTTGGAGTACCACTCGCAGGTGGTTCACATGCTCATCCTTTGAACGTGAATAAACCAGAATATCATCAATAAATACTATCACGAACAGATCTAAATATGGCCGGAATAGGTAGTTCATCAAGTCCATAAATATGACAGGTGCATTCGTCAACCCGAAGAACATGACAAGGAACTCGAAGTGGCCATATCGTGTCCTGAAGGCTGTCTTAGGAATATCTTTCTCCCGAACTCTGACCTAGTGGTATCCCGACCTCAAATCTATCTTTAAAAAGAATCAATCCTTCGACAACTAATCAAACAGGTCATCGATCCTTGGAAGTGGATACTTATTCTTGATAGTTACCTTGTTCAGCTGCCTATAATCGATACACATCCTCAACGAGCCGTCTTTCTTCCTCACAAACAATATCAGTGCACCCGAATGTGAAGTACTTGGCCTGATGAAACCTTTCTCCAACAAATCTTTTAACTGCTCCTTCAACTCCTTCAATTTGGCGGGTGCCATTCTATACGGAGGGATGAATATTGGTTGAGTTCCCAGAAGCAAATCGATGCCAAAATCAATCTCTCGCTATGGCGGAATACCTCGAACTTCATTCGAAAATACATCCGCGTACTCTTTTACTACTGGAATAGTCTGAAGTGTAGGTATCTCAATATCTGTATCTCTAACTCGCATAATATGATAAATGCATCCTTTTTGCGAACATTTTCCTCGTCTTCAGAAAGGAAAAAAACCTACCTCTGGGTGTCATTGTATTACCTACTCACCCAAGGACATGCTCACCTAGAAAATGAAATCTACCTATCTTCGCTCGACAATCAACTGTGGCATAGCAAGCTTCCAACCAGTCCATGCCCATGATAGCATCAAAATCCAACATCTTTAGCTTAACTAGGTCGGCTGAGGTTTGACGACCACAAACTGACACTGTACAACCTCGGTAAACCCGTCTAGCGATAATCGATTCTCCGACTAGTATAGATACCGCAAAAGGATCACTTAGTATTTCAGGCACTATACCAATCTTCCCCATGACAAATGGGGTAATACGTGATAAAGTAGATCCTGGGTCTATCAAGGCATAAGCATCGTGAGAGCAAATGGTCAACATACTTGTCACAACGTCTGGTGAGGATTCCTAGTCATGTCTACCTACTAACGCATAGCTACGATTATGGTTACCACCGGAACTGAAACCTCTACCTCTACCTGGACCTCTACCAGCTGAAGGCTGAGATTCGCACCCTGAAGGATGCACGAATATAGTTTATCCTGTTGTTGAATTCGCCGGTTGCGCCATACCCCTAGAATCTCAATTTGGGCAATCTCGCACCATATGCCTCGAACGTCCACATGTATTAAAGGCATAGTAACCGGACCGACATTGGCTCAAGTGTCCTCTACCACAGATGGAACACCGCAGTGGCAATGGCTATGTCTGCCCCGAACCACGTTGTCGCTGCAAGCTTGACGCCTGGGAGCTTTCACCTGCTCCTGACTGAGTATTGCGGTCATACATGTAACCCTTTAGCTGAGGTGGCGGAGGTCTATGTTGTCGTTTGAAGTACTGGGGCTTGTAACTACCTTGAGACTGCTCCTGAGACCTGGCAAATCTTATCCTCTTACGCTGCCCTAACTCAGTCCTCTCCGTACCCTGCTGCCGATGCCAACCTCTTTCTATATTCTGGGAAAATGCTTGAATTCAAGAGATATCCACACTATCTTGCAATGCAGCTGTTTAACCAAAGAATTAGATCCTTTGACCAAAGCTATTTTTAGGATCAACACGGGTTACTGATAATCAAATAAATAATATTAAGTAAAGAGGAGTCAGTAAATGACAATAATAAGATGCTCAGAAAAGTAAAGTATATTACATTCGTAGTTCAGATGTCCTTTGCAAGTTATATTCTCTTCCCTTATATAGATAATTTCTTAATATAACGTTTATCTCTTGCAAGGATCACTCATTAATGACTAATTATTACATTAATGGGGCGTTACAAAAGATAACAGTAACTGTTGCGTGAAGGTTGTGTAACGTGTGAGTCCTTAATTGAGGATCTCTGGATCTGCCTGTAGCTCTGTCCGGATTCATTTTGACCGTATCTCTTCTTTGTCCCAATCAGGTTGGGTTTCCCGTGGCTGATTACCCCATAGGTTTATTGATCTGTACCTCTCTACTCCGTACCTCTTTATAGAATCATGTCCAGCTCTCGTATTTTCCTTGGTCCACGTAGCTGGCTGAGTTGTCAGGAATCATCTTACGTGTGAAACTCTTTTTTACCAATACAGATAGTCCCCCCACTTACCATTTATTTATCGATTTAATATTTGGTAAGTGGATATGCATTTATGGAGGGAATATTTTGTCGCCCCTTTACCTCGAAACATTGTATCCTTCTCTGAACATAGGCGTCGCTTGTCACTTCCATTTAATGCTCAATCCACGTGTTCCCTTCGGATTGGTTACTTGGCACCTTTTAGGGCTTTCTGCGGCTGCATCAGTCACGAAGTGACACCTTCAATTATGACTTTTCTCATTATTGTTTTTTCCCATGTTTGACAGTTGTCTTCAAGTATAAATACCTCTTTTCTTTTCTTTACTTCCACGAAACATTTTCTAGCTTGTCTCTTTTATTTGTAAAAAGTTTCTTCTTGTCTTCGTAAACATGTCTTCTTTGAACCAATCTAAAAGAGTAATAGACGTCGAGAATTTGACACCCTCTTTTGTTCCGACTCGGAGTCCGAGGGGTGGTAGACTGAGGAGTTTATGTTCTACACCTTCGAGGGGCTCTTCTTCTTCCCAGATTGTTCCCCTTCCTTCTGCTAGGTCTTTAGTCTCTCCAAGATCTAGGGCTTCCATGTCTTTGTCCAGGGGTAAAGATCATCATGAACCCCTTCGCGAACCATGAGTGGAAGAAATCAGTCCTGCTGAGTTTACCTTCACTAGGGATAGTCAATTTCTTGTAGACCAGTCGTTATCCCTTGATAGTGTTGATAGGTATCCTACTCTTATTACTGAAGGTTTGATTCCCCTTGTTCGCAGGGAATATTCTTGGGCGTCTTATTTTCCCATTGTTATTCCAAATAGCATTCAAAGAATAACGTCTTACAAGACCGGGCATTCTTTTGTTTACACCTACCTTTCTCTCTAGGTTTTAGACCTCCTATTGATCCAGTCATCATCGAATTTTGTCGTTTCTTCAATATTTGCTTAGGACAAGTTGGTCCTCTTGTGTGGCGAGCTGTCGTGTGTCTTAGATGTTTAGCTTCTTTGGCCTCGGTTCCTTTTACCTTCAATCACCTCATTCATCTTTATTCTCCTACTTTGTTTCGTCAAGGGGGTTTCACTCTGGCTGCTAGGAGAAAAAGAGTGTTGGTAACCCCTGAGGATGACAAGGATAGAGGCTGGTACCTTCGGTACGTTGTTGTGCCCACTGCTGGTTTAATGGGTGAAGAAAATCTTCCCTTCCCTGAGAAGTGGAATCGTGCACGTGAGTACATTTTAGCTCACACTTGTTATTTTCTTCTCTTTGCTTTAAGTGTTTTATTAACACCGTAGCTATTTTCTTCTTCTTTCAGCAATCATGTGTACTGTTGAGAATGTCTCTGGTATCCATGATTGGGTAGAAAAGTTGTTATCGGTTGCTCTTTTGGAGGAAATATCTTGGAAGTACTTATCTGGGAAGTACGGTTGGAAAGTAAAGACTCACGGTAAGTGAAACTTTTATTTTTTTGCTTCTTTTCCTTACTCGAGCCTCTTTTTCTTTGTTTGTTTAACCTTCTTCTTTCGACAGGGTTTTCTGCTCGGGGGGTGTCTGCTGCATCCATTCCGAAGATGTCCTTGGCTCAGGCCCAGTAAGTTATTACTAGCTCATCTTCTTCAAATAGGAAAGTTAGTGTGTCTAGGACCTTAGAAGAAGAGGGCACTTTGGTGCACATATCACGTAGAAGAAGGGTGGTCTTAGACGATGAGTCTACACCCATGGCAGTGTCTTCCGTTCCTGATGTTAGACCTACTACATCCGGGGATGCTTCTTCTTCTTCTGCGCAGGATTCAGTGGATCATCTATTTCACGAAGGCTTTGGCCCTACTGCTAATGAGACGCCTCTGGCTGTTTTTGCCCTCTCATTTTTAAGAAATCCCTTTGTCCGTTCCAGCTATTTCCTCTACTCCTTTATCCATTACTACTTCAGTTGCTTCTTGCCCGTGGCTTTCTCAACTCCTCAAGTTTCCGTGCCTGAAGCTTCTTTTGCTCTCTAAATTTCGTTACACGTGGCTCTTTTGTCTCAGCCTGCTTCCGTGCCTCCTGTTAGAGAAGTAGGATCTTCCAGCAGGGAGATGAGGCAAGTGCTTATTGAGGTTCCGGCTGACGGGAGCCTTTCTAAGAAATATGGCCAACCTGAAGTGTGGCTTAAGCCTTTGATTGGCCCAGTAGAGAGGACCAAGCTTGATAGCCATAGCGCCCTTACATGGGCTAATGAAATCGTACATTCCTCTTTGAAGGTAAAATGCGTTTTTCTTGTATTTCATTTTTGTACATGAAATCTATTGTATCTAATTGATTTTTTTTTTGTAGACCAATCTTATAGGCATGGAGCTCATGAAGAGAATTTCTAACACGGAACAAGAACTAAAGGAGTGGCATGCTGAAGCAAGGAATTGGAAGGGACAATATGAAAGCCTAAGGCTCGACATGGAAGCCTTGGAAGAAGAAAAATGTACCTTGGAGCGAGAGATGAGAGTCGTGGCTGCGGAGTTGGCAGTGGAGAAGGCTTCTTCTAGCCAATCGGACAAAGACAAGAGTATTCTTGAGTCTTCGTTTGCTGAGCAATTATCCCGTGCCTCTGAAAAAATTAGAAGCTTGAAAGACTTGTTGAGGAAGAAGGAGGAATATTCAGGTGAGATTGTGCAGTCACACACCCGGACTCAAGAGGATCTTCACAATGGACAAAGTCCACACTTTGGAGGAGTCAATTTTACCTTTTAGGGTTGCCCATGAAGCTGCTGAAGCTGAGAAGGACGGGCTAAGAGCTAAACTTCAGATATGGGAGAAAGATTATGAAACTCTCGAAGAGACGGCTGTTGTCGATGTTAGTTGGGCGTACATGAATTCTCTCCTTGATACATTGACGGAAATGAGTCAAGAAGGCTTTGACCTTAGGTGAGACTCTCTCTTCAACAAGATCAAACTCTCTCTTCACCTGAAGGTGAGACTCCCGCTCCTCATGCCTCTTCGTCTCAAGTTGCTCCTATTCTTGCCGCCCGTAAAGAAGTCACTCCTCCTCCTCAAGAAGATTAAGTTGTTGATTCACCCTTTTTTTTATTTGATTGGTAGTTACCCCCAGCTCCATCGGGGGTAAATTTGGATCTTTTGAAGTCCCCAACTAATAATTTTTGGGAACCTTAATGTATAAATTATATTCAGCTTAGTACTAGTTAGTACTTAGTTCTTACTTAGCCGCTCTTTTTGAATATATGCAACTAGGACTTTTTTGCTTTGAGTTTTTGTTTCACTCTTAAGTCTTTTGCATGTTTTAATTTTTGGAGGTTTTTTTTTTTACCTCTGAGTTTTTGCATGAAGATGCTGAAATCACTCGTACCTTTTCATAGTAGGCACGGTGTTGTATATAAAATATGAGCCTTTTTGTAGTAGGATTTATTTATGAAATAGGGCCCTTTATGATCGACACTTATAGAAGAAGACGTCTCTACTTCATGATGGTGTAATAATGCAATAGAGTGATAGGAATTTTTCATATGTTTAAGAATGTTTTCGAGGAAAGTTTTTTGTTTGAACTTCCACGACATTTTACATGTGCTTGATTATCATCTAAAACTCATGTTGCAACTCTTTTTTATTTAACAGATTTGATATACACTTGTATTTCGTAACTGTTTTTCATATGTAACAGTTTTTTCGAGTTAATATGAGGGAACAACTATTTTTCGTTCGTAACAGTTTTATAAAGATTGGGGTTTTCACCCATAACTATTTTAATTGACAACAATTTTCAATAAGTACGAGGAAATGCTCTTACATCCGTAACTGTTTTATTTGATAACTGTTTTCTGAACAAATACAAGGATTTTGATCTTTCATCCGTAACTGTTTTATTTGATAGAAGCTTTCTATATGAGTACAAAGGTTTCGTAACTGTTTTATAGTCACAACAGTTTTTGAATGAGTACAATGATGAACACCTTTTATCCATAACTATTTTTAGTTACAATAGTTTTCTTTTGAATAAATATAAAGATGTGCATTTGTTTCTCGTAGCTAACATTTTGCCTTTTAACCTGAGCATGTTCGAAGGTTTTTTGGACTTGTGTTTGAGTCTTTGGCTCTTTTGATTCTACTCGTATCACTTGACTTGTTGGGTAGATGGACCTTCAGGCTCGAGCTTTGACTTTCTGATAGTCTTTGACTTTCTGATAGTCTTCTTTGCTTCGTCTTAACCTTCCATATTGTATAGTCCCCCAAGTGTTTGAGCTTTGAAGAATGAAATCTCGAGCACTTGACTATTCCTTCCTTGTGGTTCTTTTCCTTAAAAGGAAAAACGTGTGGGACTCGAAGGTATATAGTGTTTAGATGATGACTGCTTAACCCTTAAAAATGACCATCAGAAAGTGTAACCCTAGACCGGGAATTGTGTTACTTCCTCACGTCTTTGCAGGTCTAATATCATAATTTGGTGATGGGTTAGATTTATGCCTATCATCTAAAAAAGTTAATAAAAGTTTAAGTGTTCAAAATAAAATCGAACGTGTGATACCTGACCGGGGGTACTTCTTTTCCTTAGAAGTAGTACTTCTTCAAGTGGATGGCATTCCAGCTTGTCAGTAGGATTCTGCCATCCACAGCTTCCAGCTCGTAGGCGCCCTTCCCAGCTATGCCTCGAACTTTGTAGGGTCCTTCCCAATTTGGATTTAGCTTTCCTGCGCCTGCTTCTTTTGTTTATTGAAAGACTTTTTTAAGGACGAAGTCCCCAATCTTGAAGTATCTGAGATGAGCTTTACGGTTGTAATAACGCTCTATGATTTGTTTATGAATTTCCATCTGTATTAGCGTTGCTTCCCTCCGTGGTTCAATCAGATCTAGATTAGTCCTCAATTCGTCGTCGTTTGCTTCCTCCGTGGCTTTTATAAACCTTTGGTTGGTTCGCCAATTTCCACAGGTATTATGGCTTCTGAACCATAGACAAGTGCGAACGGAGTTTCAGCCGTTGCTATTTTTGAAGTTGTTCTGTATGCCAGTAGTACCGCGGGTAACTCATCAGGCCAATTTCCTTTGGCTTTGTCTAGCCGCTTCTTCAGATTTTTGATGATGATTTTATTTGTTGATTCTGCTTGACAATTAGCCATGGGGTGATATGGCGTTGAAGTGATCCGTCTGATTTTGCAGCTTTCAAAGAATTCTGTGATTTGAGAGCCTATGATTTGTGGGCCATTATCACACACGATTTCCTTCGGTATCCCAAAGCGGCATAGTATGTTTCGCGATAAGAAGCTTTTAACTTCCATTTCTCGCACTTGTTTGAATGCTTCTGCCTTTACCCATTTTGTGAAATAGTCAGTAAGCACAAGTAAAAATCGTACCTGTCCTTTAGCTGGGGGAAGAGGTCCCACTAAGTCCATACCCCATTTCATGAAGGGCCATGGAGATATAATTTGATATAGTAATTCCGTTGGTCGTTGCATGTCATTTGCGAACCTTTGACACCTGTCACATTTAGATACGAAGTTCTCGGTTTCTTCTTCCATCTTGGGCCAGTAGTACCCAGCTCTGATTAGGGTCATACCAAGGATCTCGCTCCTGAATGATTTCCACAGTGTCCTTCATGGACTTCTTTCATCACGAACTCCGTTTGATTAGGTCCGAGCCATTTAGCTAGGGTCCCTCCGAACATCTTGCGATATAATGAATTGTGAATAAGGCAGTACCGTGCAGCTTTGCGGCGAAGTGCTTGATCAGTTGTTTTCTTATCTTCAGGTACAGTGCCATTCTGCAAAAAATTAAGAATTTTGTTTCTCCAATCCCATGTTAAATTTTTGAAAGTTACCTCATTTATGTCCTGGTCAATCGCTGAATGGAATAGATGAACGACAATTGCATTGTCTTTGTTTGTTACTTTTGTGACTGCTGCAAGGTTAGATAATGCATCTGCCTCTGCATTTTCCTCTCTAGGTATCTGTATTACCTTCCATGTTTTGAATTATCTCACGAGCTCTCGTGCCTTTTCCAGATACTATTGCATTCGAGTCTCTCGAGCGATGTAAGTCCCCTACATCTGATTTACTACCAGTTGGGAGTCGTTGTTGATTACGATTTTCTCGATTGAGAGTTCTCGTGCGAGTTCTAGTCCTGCAATGACAACTTCGTTTTGTTCTTCATTGTTAGTTATAGGATAACATTTGATAGCCTGTCGTGTCTTTTCAGTCGTGGGTGATATTAAGACTATGCCTAAGCCGGCGCCTTTTACGTTGGAAGAGCCATCGGTAAATAGGGTCCATATACCCAGAATAGCACCATTAAAGAGTTGTAACTCTTTTTCCACTTCAGGGACAATGTTATTACTAAAGTTAGCAACAAAATCAGATATTAGAGACTTAATTGCAGTCCTAGGCTGATAGATTATTTAATGCTCACTTAATTTTATAGCCCACTTGGCTAATCTTCCTGACAGTTCTTGTTTATGCAAAATATATCTTAAAGGATATGAAGTCACAACAGTGATTGGATGACATTGAAAATATGGTCGTAATTTTCTAGATGCCATTATTAAAGCTAAGGCTAACTTTTCTAGATGTGGATATCTAGTTTCAGCATCTAGTAAAGTTTTACTTACATAATAAATAGGAGATTTTTTAACTTTATCTTCTCTTACCAATACTGCACTTACAATAATTTCTGAGACAGCCATGTAGATGTACAGTCTCTCGCCTTCTTTTGGCTTTGATAGCAACGAGGGTTTTGATAGATAAGCCTTCAGATTCTTGAGGGCCTGTTGACATTCTTCAGTCCATTCGAACTGATTCTGCTTTTTGAGGACTGAAAAGAATTTAAAATTTTTTTCGGAAGACTTGGAAATAAATTTTCCCAAAGCTGCGATTCTTCCTGTTAGTCTTTGAACTACTTTTTTATTTGTTAGTATATCAGGTATTTCTTCTATAGCTTTAATTTGAGCGAAAATTACCTCTATTCCCCTGTTTGATACAAGGAAACACAAAAATTTACCTTATTGTACATCAAAAGCGCATTTTTCTGGATTTAGCTTCATATTATACCTGCGTAAAATGTCAAAAGTAGTAGAAAGGTGTTGGAAATGGTCTTCCGCCTGTGTTGACTTTACTAGCGTGTCATCAATGTAAACTTCCATCGTTTTTCCCAGATGTTCCTGGAACATCTTGGTCACTAGCCTTTGATAGGTGGCTCCAGCATTTTTTAAGCCAAATTGCATGACTTTATAACAATAAGTCCCCCTGTTTGTAATAAAGGAGATTTTTTCCTCGTCTGAGGGATCCATTATAATCTGATTATAACCAGAAAATGCATCTAGAAAGCTTAATAATTCATGACCTGCGGTGGCATGAATCATTTGATCTTTATGTGGTAATGGGAATAAATCTTTGGGGCATGCTTTATTTATATTTGTATAATCTACGCATACTGGGGCATGCTTTATTTAAATCTGTATAATCTACGCATACTCTCCATTTTCCATTCTTTTTAGGTACTACCACAGTGTTAGCTAACCATTTAGGGTACGTTACCTCTCGTATCGAACTAATTTTCAAGAGTTTCTGTACCTCTTCGTCAATCACTTGGTTCTTGAATGGTTCTTGCGTTCTTTTCTTCTGTTTAACAGGTATGAAAGATGGATCTTCATTTAGTTTATGAGTCATCACTTCTGGTGGGATACCTGTCATATTTGAGTGGGACCACGCAAAGCAATCTGCGTTAGCGTTTAAATAATCAATTAACTTACCTTTTCGACTGGGGCTCAGCCTCGTGCCTACATACACCTTCTGTTCAGGTTTTTGTTCAAACAATGGAACAACTTCGAGCTCTTCCGTAGTTGTTTTGATCTGTTCATCTTCCTCTGGTTCATGAATGACGTTCGCTCTGGAATCTACATCTGTGTGGTCCAATGCATCTTCTGTGGTGATTGGATTCAACTTCTCGTGACTATCTCCTTCCGTATCTGCTTGAACATTCACTTCTTTCGTACCTGTTTGGTCAGTAACTTTTTCCTTACCTGTTTGGCCGGTGACATCTGTCTGGAAGATTTCTATATCTTCCAGATCTTCTGTCTCTACTTTTTTGTTATAATGCGCCACAGAATTTATATTTCTTGAGGTCTGTTGATCATCTCTAACCTGTCTGATTCCCCATTCTAAGGGAAATTTAATTACCTGGTGTAAGGTGGATGGTACTGCTTTCATGTCGTGGATCCAGGGCATTCCCATAATTACGCTATAAGCCATGTCAGTATCAATGACCTGGAATTTGGTGTTCTTAGTTACTCCCTCAGCGTAAGTGCTAAGTTCGATCTCTTCTTTTGGTTATCACTGTAGAGTTATCGAACCCTGATATGGCTCGTGCCTTTGGGATCACCTGATTTCCTATAAGCATTTCTTTCACGACTCTTAGCAAAATGATATTGACTGAACTACATTTATCAATCAACAGCCTTTTAATGTTAGTGTAATGAATGCGTAAGGATATTACCAACATTGTTGTGGGGGAGCATTAATCCGCCAAAATTTGCATCATCAAAGGTTATATTATGTTCATTTGGATGTTCTCGAACCCACTTTGCGTAGGTAATTGTGACCTTTGAGGCTAATTTGCAAACTATTCCGTCCACTTCCTCTCCTCCATGTATCACGTTGATAGTTCTTTTTGGAGATGGAGGCTTCGGGGGCTCCTGCCTGTTCTTCATATATGCCTGTTTACCTGTATCACTAAACAATTCTGTTAAATAGCCCTGTTTCAATAATTGTTCTATTTCACCTTGTAAAAATATGCAATCTGTAGTTCTGTGTCCATGATCATTATGGAACTCACACTAGAAATCTTTGTTCCTCTTATTTGGGTTTGACCGCATTTCTTTGGGCCATTTAACCTTATCTCCCATATTTCTTAATATCAAAACAAGTTCAGGAGTACTTACATTAAAGGTATGATCCCCAATTCGTGGATTACCTCTAGGTCGTTTATCCCGATCCTTTCTGGATCTAGACGAGGATGAGCCTACATCCCTGCTTGGTGGTCTGTAATCTGACCTAGTATTTTCAAACTTGGGAAGATATTCGCGTCCCGATGGTCCTAAGTAAGGATCGTACCTGTTTTACCTGATCTCTTGTCTGATTCGGATCGCCTGGATCTGGAATGATCTTCACCTTTCGTACGAGCAATGATATCTTCTTCTATTTGAAGTTTAGTATTTTACATGTTATATACATCAATCCACGTAGTAGGTGGGAATTCTCTCAAATTTTCTTTGAGTCTCCTCATGGCTTCTGAGCTTTTTTCATTTAGATTACTTGCGAATGCCGTGGCTACCCAATTATCAGGTACCCTGGGTAATTGCATTCTTTCTCGCTGGAACCTGTCTACAAATTCACAGAGTATTTCCGTGTCTCCTTGATTTATTTCAAATATGTCCTCCATTCGTTTCTCGACCTTTTGTGCACTAGAGTGTGCTTTTATGAAAGAATCTGCAAGCTCAGCAAAAGAATCAATAGAATTTTCAGGGAGAAGAGAATACCAGGTTAGAGCTCCTTTGGTAAGTGTTTCTCCGAATTTTTTGACAAAGACTGATTCAATCTCTTGTTTTGGTAAGTCGTTGCCTATTATTCCGGTAGTAAAAGCAGTCACATGGTCGCGTGGGTCAGTTGTTCTGTCATACTTGGGAACGTCAGGCATTTTAAACTTCTTGGGTATAGGCAAGGGTGCTGCGCTTGGTTTCCAAGGTTGTTGAGAATATCTATCAGCATCAATGCCTTTGATAACAGGTGGTACTCCAAGAATTTGCTCGATTCAATCGTTTTGTTCCTTTACCTGTTTCTGCAAGGTTAGTAGTAATTTTATAATTCAGGGTTATTAGTCATACCTGGTCTCATTTCGAGAGATTCGTTAGGAGTTTCATCCCTCGTTGAGTTTACCAACACAAACTGAGGATTTTCCACGGTAATTGTGTTATTAGGAGGTGGCGTCAGTGATGTGGGTGATGCCGCTGGTAATCCCCTTGTGAATTCTTGCAAAGCTTGACTCACATACTCTGCAATCATTTGATTTATACGATCTTGTTCTATTGTTCGATCATTGTTGTTATTATCGTTGTTGTTGTTTTATCTCTCTTGGGATTGTTCCCATGAATCTTTTGGGGATGGAAGAGGTGATGGAATCCCATATCTCTGTTGGTTGTTGTCGTTTGAGTTCGACATAGTTGAGAGGATATCGATTGAAAAGCAAACAAACATTATCAGATTCCCGATAACGGAACCAATTTGTTTAACCAAAAAATTAGATCCTTTTACCAAAGCTATTTTTAGGATCAACACGGGTTACTGATAATCAAAGAAATAATATTAAGTAAAGAGGAGTCAGTAAATGACAATAATAAGATGCTCAGAAAAGTAAAGTATATTGCATTCGTAGTTCAAATGTCCTTTACAAGTTATATTCTCTTCCATTATATAGGAAATTTCTTAATATAACATCTATCTCTTGCAATGATCACTCATTAATGACTAATTATTACATTAATGGGGCTTTACAAAATATAACCGTAATTGTTGCGTGAAGGTTGTGTAACGTGTGAGTCATTAATTGAGGATCTCTGGATCTGCCTGTAGCTCTGCCCAGATTCATTTTGACTGTATCTCTTCTTTGTCCAATCAGGTTGAGCTTCCCATAGTTGATTACCCCGTAGGTTTATTGATTCGTACCTCTCTACTCCATACCTCTATCACGCCCCTTTTTTTTCCTTAAGCGGAGACCGGGTTCATGACATTCTGACAACTACTTTTAAAGAAAGACGGTTAAAAGAAGAGTCGCCACCTAACAATTTTTTAGGTGCGTTAGGGAACCTAGAGTAATTAACTCATGAGACTAGTTTGCATTACCAGAGATTGGGTAAGGGCTTGAAATTATCCTAAGGGGAAGGTATTAGGCACCCCTCAGGATCCACAACTGTGGTTCCCGGCCAAATGGTTTTCGTGAATTTGTACAATAAGCAAGTAACAAGTAATGGCTCAAATAAGAGGGGATTTCAAATAAGCATTGAAGTTATTAAATTTTGGAAAAACTAATAAAACATTTGAGAGAAAGACATCCTAGGTTTAAACAATATGGATCACATCAATGCAATACCCGATAGAAACTCCTCGGAGAGGGGCTACACGTGGTATTAGCGCATCGGTCATCATATCCATATTCTAACATTTCCCACCCTGTGAAGGTAATTAAAATGTGTGTTGGTCACGAACTCTATTGCGTGTTATTACCCGTCCCATCCTATCAGTCCTGGAAGAGGCTAGGACTACTATCCTAAGAGGGAGGTACTAGGCTGACCCCTTAGGTTTAAAGGACAAGATTCTAAGCGACAAGCAAAAACAATTAGAACTACAAATAAGGGGAAAGACAAATAAGAGCATATATGAGGCCTAAGTATTCTTCCACATGTTATGCACATAATTAGCACGACTCAAACACAAGTAAGGCCTTTTTAAGGCATGATATCTAGGCGAGAATGCAATAACGAGGCAGTTTTAGTATTGAATTTTAGAGAAGGAATTTTACTAGTTTCTAACTATTGATTTTAACTCGTTGTTAGTTAAATATTATTTATAAAGAGGTATACTTTCAGTTTTAACAAGTTTAATACCTAAGGCTTGCCTAGGCGTACCAATTACTACAAAATTTGCTCAAGTTGTACTGTTCTAAGTGTCCAGCTTTTAGAAATAGCTATTACACGGGGGTGAATCTGTATTAACCCTTAACCAGGCTAGGGGGTGCTTAAACGAATACAAATGTAGTCCTAGGAAGCATGATATCTAATGCAAAGTAAAAATGCAAAATGATTCAGGACCTAAGCAGGATATTCTAAATGCATCAATTACGCATAGTTTCGAGATAGGCGGCATGACAGTTTCAATTATTGTTTACTTAAAGCAGGATCTCTATAGCGTGGTAAGATAAGATCGTAACTCGTTAACACGGTCATCCGAAGGCGAGATTTTATATCACATTTCAGAAAACATAGTAAGAATCACATGATAGCAATTTGTTGTCGTTATTAGACCTATGGACAGGATTTCTAAGTGACATTTCAGAAGATGAAACATGAGCAGAAATATCCTGATAGCCATTTTTCGTTGTCGTTATTCACCTTATAAACAAGATTTCTAAGTGTAATGAGATGCTGAATGCAATAAAGATGAGGAACATGATATGTATGGCATGCTTGTTGTACCTAGACATGGTTACTATTGCACACATAAGGAAAGTAAACCTAAGGCATGATCTCTACCCGTATCTACACTATAGCATGCATATTCCCACCCGTTTTCACTATCCAACCCCAAATATTTGTTTACAAATTATTATAGACCAGAGATCATAAATTACATAACCAAAAGAAAAATAAGAAGTTATTTCAATAAGGAGCCTTCATTTAGGCCAAGATCTTCCAAACCTCAATGCCTTTAGTATTTCATAGCCTTTCATAGTCTGGGTGTGTCAAAGTTCCCTGAGGACCTCATGGGCTCCCGGGCAATGCTCACACAGACATAGTCACCAAGAGTTAAGCATGTGCAGTGTGGAAATACCAGCCTTAGTGTGTCAAAGTTCAGAGCGAATTCAAGAGGTTTCCAAAGCAGTGCTCACACTGAGGGGGTGAAACATAAGGATCTAAGAGTAAAGTGAAGTGCCAGGGGTGTGTTTTAAAAAAAAGGTTGTCAAAGACACAGTGTTGAAAGAGACTTAGTTGAAAGATTTTATAGCTAAGGGAGTCGTTTGAAAAATAGCTTTTTGAAAACAACAGTGGAATCATATAAATGACAGACCAATCATAGAACCCAAACAAATTCAAACAATACTCAAAGAACAGCCTTCACACAAGGATCATGGGAGCTGGGGACAAATAGATCACATAACATACAGAAGTCCTTGCAATTAGTGCAGATGGTAATACAAAGATTCAAGAGTACTTGATTGAACATAGTTGCAAAAAATTAGAGAGGCTTAGGGGATTCAGGGGAATCAGGAGGCAACAGAACACAGGATTTAATAATAAACATGACATTAAAACAACTTGGGACAATGGCCCAATAGATGCATACTAGGAATAGACAACAACATATAAGTATTAGTCTGGTTTTCAACAAAGCATGCAAACCCTAAAGAGATAAGACATGGCTAGCATAGGTAGATGGAGCAAAGAGGTTAATTGCATGTTGAACAGCAGAACCACAGATAGAAAGAAATCAGGAATATGATAAATTGGAGCAGCAGGAAACACATTGGTTTGAAACTTGAATCGAAATTAGAACATACCAGTGTAAGAGATAATGAACACAGCATGAGCAAGAGAGATATCATAATGATTAGCCTTGTCTTGTAGTCAGCTAACAATAGGCAGTAGCAAGTAGCACAAAAGAGATAGAGCAGAGAGTTTAAGTGTAAGAGAGATAGCTTTGAACCACAAGTGTTCGTGTCTAGAGTCTATCCTAAGAGAGCATATTTATAACAGTTTGAAGGCTAGGTAAATAAGGTAGGAATCATGTTAGCATATCAATTGAGGAACTTGGAATCAATCAATCAGGAAATTAAGGCAAGTACTCCCATAAGTTAAGGGAATTAGTTCAAACGGTAAGGACCGGTGGCACATAAGGCAAGAGGGACCAGTACATGATTAATTAGGAAAGAATCAGTTTGTTCAGTAATTGTAATAATTCAGAATCAGCAAAATAAGTCAGAAGTCTTCCCTTACTTAAGAGAGTCATTTCAAACGGTAGGTAGCAAATAAGGAAAGAACTCACGTAGCAGGGGTATAGCAATCAAAGAGGTAATTCAAACATTGCAAGTACAAAATAAGTAATTAGGGCTAGGTACATAGAGTCTAATTAAGGAAATAACAATAAGGATCCCTTAATAGTGCAGCCAACCACGTAATAAGGTAATAGAATGATTTAAAGTTGTAAAAATAAGAAAAGTAGTGAGAGATCAGTAAAGAGTCTTCAAACAAGAAACCAGGGATTCGAAATTGGTACTAATTAAGGGAAAACATCATGTATCTAAGGAAATATTCAGAATCAGCAAAGGATATCCTATGAAAATCAGTATAGTACTACTCACAATCATTCATGGATTCAAGACAGTACTGATTCAAGCAGGATAAACACACAAGAAGCAACAGAATCAAAGACCTAATAGCATAGTGAAGCAATAATCACAAAGAATCAGGGATTACTCATGGGGAAACAGACACACATACAAATCGAAAGAAAAGGACATACTCAGAATTTAGAATACAGTGTTTAAACTGAAGTTTTAACATAATAAATCGTGATTAGAAGTGATAAAACATTTAAGCATATGAGAGAAATCACTTGAACTTTGAAGAAATCGTTCTGCAGAAAAAGTTTTAGAAACCCTAAGTGAAAACCCGTTTAAAATAGAAAACCTTTAAGAAAAAATACCATAATAACTTGTAATAAGCTCGGATCTTGTGTAGTTCTAAGAGAATAGGAAGTTTCAAATATTAGGGTTTTACAGAAAACCTCAGAGAAGGTAAAAAGAACCTCGAACAACACTAGCTTGAGCATCAGAGGTCATAACCTTTCTCAGAATCAAGCTTTTGGAGGCTTGAAGTGAACAAGAGACACCAGGGGTGTAAGCAGATGAGTTCTCACCCTTTGAGGGCCTTAGGGAGGACATCACCGGCATATAATATCCATGAGAGGAAAGAGGACGAAGGCTTCAAGGTCTCCAGCAAAGGGGTAGCCGGAGAAGATGAAGGAATTCATCAGAACTGAAGAGACGGAAGTCTCCAGAAGACACTAGAGGGAGAGAAACGAGAGTAGAGAGATGAGGGGTCGTGAGAGAATGAGGGGTCGGAGGGGGGGGGGTAGTTGGAGTTTCATTTAGGAAATAAATATCTGGGTCGTTGATCTAATTTGATCAACGGCTCAGATTGGTTTGAAATTGGGCCGGGTATTCAATTGGTCTGGGCTGGGTATTCAATTGGGTTAATTAATCAGGTGGGTTGGGGCTAAAATTAGGCTAGAATTTAAATAAAAGGCTAGTTGTTAAATACCCATTAAAATAGATAAATAATTAATAAAAATAGCTAATAATTGTATAAAAATGAAATTAATGCTAAATAAATGAAATTAGGGTAATTAGCTAATATTAAATATAAAAATGACCAGTTATTGAATTAAAAATAGCATGAATGCGCAATTAGGCAATGGTTGCAAAATTTGTATAATTATAGTTAAATAGTGTCTAATTGGTTAATTTGTAAAATAATTGAATCCTAATAGAATTAAAAAGATATATTGTGCTAGGAAACATTTGAGAATTATTTATAATACCATTTATGAATAATTATTGAATATAAAATACTAAATAAACAGGAGAATAATTTGATAAAAATATGAAACAATTACGACAAAATACCAATTATTATAAAAGTAATTTTGAAGGTATATATGCAAGTTGGAAAATAATTTGAGAAAAAATTGGGTATCAACCACCTCTTTATAGAATCATGTCCAGCTGTCATATTTTCCTTGGTCCACGTAGCTGGCTGAGTTGTCAGGAATCATCTTACGTGTGAAACTCTCTTTTACCAATACAACAGCAGTGGCACATGCCTCGGTCAACTCTAGGGCCAACCTTTCTATAAACCTGTGGATCATGTCCCGCATAGTAGCAACTATGGATGGTGCATATCTGGCCAATGAGTCAAAACGGAGACTATACTCTCGAACACTCAAAACGGAGACTATACTCAAATAGCAAGAAGTGCATCATGTCCCCTGGACCTTTCCCATCCCTCGTACCAAAGGATGGCTATATCTCAGAGTCGAAAAGTCGCTATCTCGACTGCCTCTTTCTCCAAGGCATGCATAACTTGAAAGATCCTGTGAAGTTGTTCTATGAAATCCTATGGGCCCACCCTCTGATCTTCCCTGTGAACTCTGGGGGACTGGAAGCAATAAAATCTCGGACCCTTGAACTCCCGGTTCCCTTAGAAGGTCCTGTACTAGTGGATGCCCTAGCCTGTTGCTGGGTAGATACCAATTGTGCCAATAAATGCACCGCACTCCTCAAGTCCTGATCTGATGGAAGCGGAAGGGGAACTGGATGTGCAGTCTCCCGTGGAATCTCCTCAAGTGGCGGAGAATCCGGTAATAGCTGAGTAGGGGTCTCTCCCAGGGCCTCCGCTTGGGCCCCATCTACTGGGGGTACCTTGCTAGTCCCCTCACCTACTATTGTTTCTCTCCTATGACTAGACGTAGTCTTCCTAGTTACCGTTATTTATGCATACAGCCAACATGTAAGTTTAACTCAAATTCCTATAGCTCAGTGCTACATCATGATTTAGATTTGGAAGAGGGTAACCAACTCCTATGTGCCCTGTAGTCCCCTACTTATATAATATGGTGCACAACACATCTATAAACAAGACCCTACTAGACACGGCTTGTAGACTCCCTAGGACAGAACTGCTCTGATAGCACTTTTTTCACTCCGCGAGCCTAGGGGCGAGACCGGCACCTGGTGCCTCACCTATCCTATCGTACAAACTTGTGACTCAGGAATTCTGGACATATAATGTCATACTTTGGCCAGGGGCCACATTGCAAGACAATTTGCGAAGCAAAATATAAATTTGAATAGATACTAACGCTGACTAAATTTCAACATAATGCTGGGCCGGCAAGGTCGTCATAACTACTACAACTGACAAGCCAACAAAATGTACGTACATGGCCTACAAGTCCAACATACTGCACTAACTGACATGATATGTCTACAAGCCTCTACTGATAGATGTATTGTGATCGTAACAGGGCCCTGACCTACCCATAACCTATCTACATATATACACAAGATGTACACAAAACTTCTAGACCCGACAACTCTGAAAGACGGGGAGCTTACCAATAAAGCTGCACTCGGGAAACACCTACTGAAAAGGTATACCCGTCTGTCTGTCTGAACCTGCATGCATGAAATGCAGCGGCCCGAGAAAGCGACGTCAGTACGAAATAATGTACTGAGTATGTAAGGCAGTATACAGAAAACTGAAACTGAACTAATAATCTAAACATATGCTTACCTGCTGATACTGACTAAATTCTCTGAATATAAAAAGTAAAATAGATGTCAGGGCCTATAAGGCTCGGTATATATATATATATATATATATATATATATATATATATATATATATATATATGCATATATGCTCGCTCATAGGCGCTCGGCCACAGTTCGCTCGGTATATAACTTACCATATGATCAGAGGTTGCCCAATAGCGGCCTGCCTATCGATTATAGCACGTTGGTAATGAAAATACTGTAATATTGTACATATAGATTCTCTGCTCTCATGAGTGGAAAATAAGGAAATACTCAATTGAATATGAAGTCCCGATAAAGAGAATATTGTAACTTACTGGGATATGAATTTTTCTTTGTGACTCGGTATCAAACTCGTGTAAATACAATATCATGCAAAAATGAAGAAAGGGCTTAGCCTTAACATACCTGGAGTAAGAAAAAATATGTATAATATTCTTGGAAAAGGCTGCACCGTACTCCTTCAGAACCAAAAACAAAACTTTCGTTGTTAAGGTGCTAATAATTCTTGTTGGAATTATTTTGTTGCGAGAAATTTTTTGTTGAACACTTCCTGTAGCGTCTGTTGGAATTTCTTAAATTAGGAAGATATCATAAAACTTCTTACGGAAACTTGCTAGATGGAGTGTTTTGTTTTGAAATGGTTGAATTGAGAAAAATGGTTATAAGGTCTCCTAGTTTTGTTTCTTTAAGTTCAATGAAATCAAATTCTAAATGGCTTACATGTATTACACTTAGGATGCCACCTTTCAATTAAGGTCATTAGTCATCTATTTTAAATGGAGGGGCTGCCACATTTAGCCATTATCCTATATATCCATAATTAATTAGGTAATATCTCATTACCCAATAATTAACCAATTACCTGCATAATTAAGAATTATCTCAACTTACTTAAAATACTACTCATTTTTAATACACCTTATACATCGTATTATCGTGGTCATATGGTACCTTGTATGTCACTAGTCCATAAATACAGGGTATTATAGCTTGCACCGTATCTTATCCCAAATTGTCGAACTTTGGCGAAACTTATTTTCTTCTATTTGCTTACCTTCTCTCCTTCACGAATTTTACTCATCACGTATTTGAAATAGCATAATGCTTATAATCCCAACATACCTTCATTCCCGAACTTACATGATTAACTTACGGCGGAACATTAACGTACAAAAATGCGAGACGTAATACAATTTGACGTCTAAATGTCCAATTTATAAAAATCGTCAATTCCACCCAAAATCCCCCATTTCCACCATGAAAACACAAGATTTTAGCTTGCAATCTTAGGGAAGAAATGTTCTTTTAAAAATTGCCCCTTGGGTTTCTTGTTTTGAAAATTGGAAGAATGAGCAAAAATCTCGTCTATGTCCCGTTTGATCAGTTGCAAATTTCGCATTTGCGACATGGGGTTCGCCATTGCGAACCCCACAAATGAGAAAATACCATCGCAAATGCGAAGACCCTCACATCTCTGCAATCATCTCAATTGTGATGATATATTCGCAAATGCAAACGCTGACCCTCCGCAAATACGACCACTTGATCGCAATTGCAATCACTGCCCTCTCCTTACCCATTTCGCAAATCGAAGTATATTTCGCAAATGCGATCATAAGGTGGCCCAGCTACTCTTCGTAAATGCGATGAGTAGCTTGCAATTGCGAACCCGTCTAAGGTCACAAATGCGATACCTGATCACGTAAATGCGAGATCAGCGGCCTGCACCAAAACTGTAACACCAACAACATTTCAAAGTTAAATTCACCCTGTAGCCTATCCGAAACTCACGCGAGCCCTCAAGACTCTAAACCAACTATGCACAGAAGTCTAAAACCATCATACAAACTTTCTCTTACGATCAAATCTCCAAAATAACACCTATAACTACGAATTGAACACCAAATCAAATGAAATTTTAAAGAAAACTTTGAAACTTCTATTTTCACAACCTGACGCCCGAATTACTTCAAACCAACTTCGTTTCTCACCAAATTTGACAGACAAGTCAAAAATATAGTATTGGACCTATACCGGCAGGGTTCCGAAACCAAAATACGGACCCGATATCCAAAAATCAAACCTTTATCAAACGTTCCAAATTCATTAAGCTTTAAATTTCAAATTTGAACACAGTGCAATAACTAGGGCTAGGGACTTCCTAATTCGATTCTAGGCATACGTCCAAGTCCCAAATCACCATACGGACCTACCAGGATAGTAAATACACGAATCTAGGTCCATTTTCTCAAAATGCTGACTGAAGTCAACTCAAATGTTTAAGGCAAAAATTTCATATTCTTAGTTTTTAATAGAAAATCTTTTCAAAAAGACTCCCAGGATGCGCACGCAAATTGAGAAAGGCTAAAATGAGGTACTTAAGACTTCATAGCGCATAATTAGGCGTTAAAACATTAGATGACATATCAGGTCATCACACCAAACTAGTTTGGGTCCCTTTCTATAGGCAAAAGGATGAATCAAATTCTTTTAAGCCCAACTTGGTAGCCTATTCTTCCTTTGAACAAATTCTTTGTTCTTTTGACTTGCCTTTTCTTTGCAGTGCATACACTTTTATAGTGAGCTGTTTTAGCACAAATTTTGCAAATCTTATTCTTAGGAAGTGTGAGGTACTTGATTTTGAGATCCCATTTAGATGGCATATTTCCAAAGACAAGTCGTGTTCTGTTGTTACTATGATGTTCCTGTAGACATGAAAGTGCATCGGAGGACCTGTTCCATTTACAAGTTCTGTCTATCTCATGCTTGACCTTGCTGAGATCCTCCTTTATAATTTTTATCTACTCATCCCTCTTATACAACTCATCTTTCAATTTACCTACATTTTCTTCTAGAATGAGTTGTGTGCGATCGACTGTCTTCTTACATGTTCCTAATTTCTGTTTTAGATTTTTAGATCTAAGTTCTAGGACATTTGAATCAAGTGCATGAACCTTGTTCTTCGAAGTAGTATTTTCACTTACAGATTCGCTAACCCTAAGTTCCAGGTTTTTGTAATTTGCTTTCAAAATCACACATTCTTTAGAAATTTGGTCCTTTTCATTGTTTACATCCTCAGATTCATCAATCAGATCTAGAAGTAACTCAGATAGACTTTCTTTAGATAAAAATTTGATCTTGTCTTTGAGATGAATTACACTTACCTCAGTTTTCTAATCTGATTCTCCAATGGCCATAAATGCTTCTTCATCCCCCATATTCATAATCTGAGCTTTCATCTGAGCTTCCTCCCCAAGCAGCGACCACAACCTTGGTTGATTCTTTATTTTTCTTGGGTTGAACATGTTCCTTCTTCTTGTTCCTTCGTTCAGCTTTTCCTTATTCTATTCAATTTCCCATTGAGGATAGTTCTTGATGCGGTGATCAATCATCCCACACTTGTAGCATCCTTCATTGGTTTGATTTCCAAGAAATTCTAGCTTGTTGTATCTTCCACTTCTTGAAGGACAATTTCCTCTCCTTAGGTACTTCTTGAAGTCCTTTGTTTTTACATCCCGCATTTTGTACGTTAAAATTTTGTTGTAAGTTAATCGACGTAGACTCGGGAATGACGTAGACTCGGGAATGACGTAGACTCGGGAATGAGATTATTTTGAGACCATAAGCATTTATGATATTTGTAACAAGTGATAAGTAAGTGTTATAAAGGTCATAGGGTTAACAAATCGAAGAAATTGAGTATCGCCAAAGTTTGTTATTTTGGGATAAAATACGGTTCGAGCTCTAATACCTGATATTTATGAACTAGTACCATACAAGGTACCATATGACCGTGATAATGCAATGAATAAAGTATATTAAGATAAGCAGAATTTTAAGTAATTTGAAATAATTCTTAATTTTGTGGGTAATTGATAAATTATTGGTTAGCGGGATATTATCTAATTAATTAATTGGTTATAAGATACTGTTAAACCCCCCAACCTCCATGTGGCAGCAAGCCACAACTAAGACATATGGCTCTTAGTCATATTGGCTTAGGTGCCTATCTAAAGTAATAAGACATTCAAGTTTTGTTTCATTTATACAAGTTTGGTTTTATTTGGATATGGAATAATCAAGTGAGAAATCATATACTTTTCTTCCTAATTCAACGCATTTCAAAAACAGTGCCTAAAACTCAATCCAACAAGATTCCAAAAAAAAATTTGTGCGACCAAATTAATTCCAGCGAGAATTATTAGCACCTTAGCAACGTAAACTTTTGCGATTTTAAAGGAGTACGGTGCAACCTTTTTCAACAATATTATACTGATTTTTCCCTATTCCAGATATGTTAAGGCTAATCCTTCTTTCTTTTTGCATGATCCAAGTGACGATAGGTAAACCTAATGCTATTCCATAAGTGGTTCTACTCTTAGCAGTTAAGGATGTCTATGTTATTCATTCTGGTAAAATGATATTCAAGCATGTCTAAGTATTTATCTAGTTCCCTATTGAGGAGTTTAATAAAAACGTTAATATCATAATGGTATTATATGTATTATGCATTTACCACCGAGCTACGGCCGGTTGGGCAGTTATACATCTACCACCGAGCTATGGCCGGTCAGACAATTACCGGCGGTTGGGCAGTTATGTATTGTTATTTACCACCGGTTGGATAGTTATGTATTGTTATTTATCACCGGTTGGGCAGTTATGGATTTACCACCGAGCTACGGCCAGTCGGGCAATTACCACTGATCAGTTGGGAAGTTAACGTCACGAAAATGAGGTAACTAGAACTATTATATTATAGTTTTATTTATGTATACAAGATGGGTTTTATTCTATATGTTACAACCCTCAGCGACAAATCAGAAGTTATAAGTTGACTCTTATCTCTTACCGAGATAGTATCTTATTATCATTACGTTTCATTGCTGCCTTACATACTCGGTACATTCTTCGTACTAACATCCCTTTTCCTGAGGCGATGTGTTTCATGCCACACAGGTGTAGATAGGCGAGGTGAGGACCATCCACTGTAGGCTGCCTCCAAATATCAGCTTTTAGTTGGTGAGCTCCACATCTTTCTGGAGTATTGATGAGTCACGTTCTATATATGTTACTTTATTATGAGGATGCTGGGGACCTGTCCTGACTTATATGTTATGGTCATGTTTTCTTAGAGGTTTTGCAGACAGTGTGTTGTGTATATCTTTAGGTATGAAATCTCAACGGCCTTGTTTGCCCAAATGTATCTATATAAATCTTTTTGAATTTGTTATGTGAGTTAAGTTCTAATATTATATATATATATATCATGTCCCGTGACGAGTCTTATAGAAAAACAAAGATAAGGTACGTGGTGCTCAGTTGAGTACGCACCGGGTGCCAGTCGTGGCCCTCTAATTTGGGTCGTGACATTTGTGATCTTAGCCATTTCATCATCTTCTAGATCAGAACCTTCAATGATTCTGAGTACCAAGCTCCTTTCCTTCTTAGGTACATCCATCTTCATGGTTTTCCTCCTAAGTTCATACGAAGTAAGATTTCTAATTAACTCATCCAATGGAAGAGTGGCAATGTTCTTTAATTCCTGAATGGCAATGATTTTTCCCTCCTAAGTAACAGGCAGAACCCTTATCAAAATGTTCTCAACTCTTCCTTCTTCAGGAATAATCCTGCTAAGAGACTTTAGTTCATTTGTCACTGTAGTGAACTTTGTATACATCTCTTGAATGGTTTCCCCTTCCTTCATGGTGAAGTTCTCATATACATTAGAGTTCTTCTAGACCTCTTCACTTGAGGTGTTCCTTCATGGGCCACTTGAAGAGTGTCCCAAATTTCCTTAGCAGTGGTACAACTTTATATTCTATTGTACTCATATGGACCAAGTCCACAAACAAGCCATTTCTTGTCTTTAGCATTCTTCTCGCAGTTTCTCAAGTCCTCAGCAGTGTAGTCAACTCTTGTCTCTGGCACATCTACTCCTTCATCATTTTTCTTCAGTGTAGCTTGTGGACCATCGATGACAATATCCCATTGCTCATAGTCATCTCCTATGATATGATCTCTCATCCTATTTTTCCACCAGGAGTAGTACTGGCCGTTGAAGAGTAGTATCCTAAAGTGGTGCTCTTCTATGTGTTCCTTATACTACTGTTGTTGAATATTAAATGTAGAAATAAAAAACACAAGGATTTTTTACATGGAAAACACCCACTCAAAAGGTGAAAAAACAACGACCTACTACCTAGTAGTATTTTCTCCAAACACTTCACTACAACTCTAAACCAACAACAAAGTTTAAAAACTCTTCCAAACCTAATGATTAACTCTAACCCTTAAAGCAACCAGCCACAAGCTGTTGCGACTACTTCAAGTTAACTCTCACCTGAACAACTCGAGTTTACAACCTTTTGCAAACCTAAGGATTAACTTTAACCTTATAGAAATATGCCACAAGCTGTTGCAACTACGTTAAGTTAACTCTAACTTGAATAATACAACTCAAGTACCTAGTACAATTTGCTTCAAAGAAAGCTGAAAAGTACAACTAAAAACTCGTACTGTACTTTTGTAACGACCCGGTCGGTCGTTTTGAGAGTTAGCACTACGATCCCCTAATAACTGCTTCTCCCATGTCTATTTATGTGATTGAAACTTGTCAGAGTGTTGAGTGGTGAAATCCTGAGTGATTTTGGACACTTAGTCCTTAAATGTGGATTTTTGCTTTTGAAATTAGGTCATAGCTAGAACTTTGTTAAGACGGATCCAGAATGGAACTCCGTTGACTTCGTTAGCTCCGTTGGGTGATTTCGGGGTTAGGAGCGTGTTCGCAATGGGTTTTCGAGGTCGGTTGTAGATTTAGGCTTGAATTGGCGAAAGTTGGAATTTCGGCGATTTCGGCCGATAGGTGAAATTTTGATATCGAACTCGGAATGGAATTCCGAAAGAGACAGCAGGTCCGTAATATCATTTTTGATCTGTGTGTATAATGTGAGATCATTCGGATAAGTTTAGACGTGTTTCGGCATCGGATGTGAATTCTAAAAATTTCATAAGTTCTTAGGCTTGAATCTATGCATATTTGATGATTTTGATGTTATGAGATGTGTTTTATGGATCGACCAAGTTTGAATGAGGTATTAGGGTCAGTTGGTGGTTTTGGTTGAGGTCCCGGGGGCCTCGGGTGTGTTTCGGGTGTTCAAATGGACACTTTTGGCCAAAAATCCTTAGTTGGTTTTCTTGTTTTTCTACAGCAGTGTTTTGTTCTCCGCGATTGCATAAGGTAATTGAGGGGAGGCTTGGAGTTGTTCTCTGCAATCACAAGATGGTGTCTGCTATCGCAGTGGAATAGCCTTCGCGATCGCATGCCCTATATCGGGGTCGCATAGTGTATCAGTAGCCTGGGGAAAATTTCCAACATTTTGCTCTGTGCGGTCGCAAGGCCCCACCCGCGATCGCGGAGCTTTGGAGCGTGAAGGTACGTGATCGCAGGCCCTTGCGCGATTGCATAAGGTTAAATAAATCTTGTGGGAGATTACTCTCCGCGAGCACGACTCATTGTCCGTGATCGCATAAGGCAACATCTAGGCAGTCTTTTAAAAGTCTAATTCCGAGGGCTATGTTATTTTTACCTTTTTTTTAGAGCTCGGGAGAGGCGATTTTTGGAGGAATTTGCACCTGGGTAACTTGGGTAAGTAATCTCTAACCATTATAGATCAATTTCCATGATTCCAATCTTAATTTCCACCTCTAATTTCGAAAATCTTGGGTAGAAAGAGGGGAAAATGGGAGGAACTTCATAGACCAAAATGTTGAGTTTTGATTGGGTGTTTCACCTCCGCTTTGAGCAATTATTATATGGTTAGACTCGTGAGTGAATGGGGGTTCGGAAAATATAATTTTTACCCCATTCTGAGACGTGGGCCTGGGGGACTTTTTGGGCGAATTTCTTAATTTCGCGTATTAGCTATTTTATTTCCTTGAAGGGATATTTACATTATGCAATCGAATTGAATAGATTTGGGCCACCCGGAGTCGGATACTCGTGGCAAGAGCGTGGTATTGAGTCGATTAGCGCAGTCAAGGTAAGTGGCTTGCCTAACTCTGTGTTGGGGACCTTCCCTTAGGCATTTTAAACTGATTTTCACTATGTGGACACCGTGTACGTGAGGTGACGAGTGCGTGCACGGGTCATTTTTACTAAAATTTCACTGTTCGTTCCATGGCATATCTCATTTTCATTCCTATATTACTGTTTCCCTGTTTTAACTGAGTAGTTAACTTAAGAATAAACATGTCTACTTGCTTTACTTGAGTTCCTCTTATTTGCTATTAATCAAACCATGCTTAGGTAGTTTTACCTTATTCCTGTCTATTATTTTTCTTGAACTGTCAAATTACGTCGTGTCCGACATACATTTTGCATTGCATATTTAAATTGGGACTATAGACTGAGATCCGGGAGCTTTCCCCCTGTACTCCATAGCATATTTAAATTGGGACTACGGACCGAGATCCGGGAGCTTTCCCCCTGTACTCCATAGCATATTTAAATTGGGACTACGGACCGAGATCCGGGAGCTTTCCCCATGTACTGCATTGCATGGTCTCTGTTGAGCTATATGCGGTGTTGAGCCGAGAGTTTGTCTTTAATCATTCCTTCCAGTTTTTCCTTTAATTCATGCTTATTATTGCTATTTATTTTTCATTGTTCAATTGTATAACTGTCTTATTTTATTTTCAAACTCAGTAGATCCTCAACCTGACCTCGTCACTACTTGACTGGGGTTAGGCTTGGCACTTACTGTGTACCGAATGTGGAGTACCCACGCCCTTTCCTGCGCATGTTTTTCCCATGTGCAGATCCAGGTACCAGCACTCAGTACCGTGGCTAGGCGCATAGCAACAGCTGATTCTGGAGACCACGAGGTAATTCTGCCGCGTCCGTAGAATCTCACATGTCCCCATCTACTCTACTATAGTCATAGGAGATAGACATACATATGTTTTCTTATTTCCGTTGTATAGAGCTGTAGATGTGTAAAACTTGTGACTTGGTGATATTCCGGGTTTTGGGGTAATTGAAAGTTATAAATACCGAGTGACTAAAGTTCTATAGTTATTGCTGCATCTTTTCTGTTTTATTATTGTTCTTGTCATATTTTCCCGCTTATCATAGGCTCACCTAGTCGTAGGGACTAGGTGTCGTCACGAGCCGTTCGGAGGGTTAATTCGGGTCGTGACTAGTTGGTATCAGAGCGTCTAGGTTCATAGGAGTCACAAGTCACAAGCCGATTTATTAGAGTCTCGCGGATCGGTGCGGAGACGTCCGTATCTATCTTCGAGAGGCTATAAAACTGTTAAGAACAATCATATTCTTTGGAATTCCTTGTCGTGCTAGTTATTGTCATCAAAATTCTTAAACTCTATTCTATTCTTGCTTACAGATGGTTTTCACTCGTATCGAACGTACTAATGACCAGGCACCCGAACCCCCAGCCAGAGCCGTCAGAGGCAGGGGCCGGGGCAGAGCACGAGCGGCGGTGCAGCTCGAACACCGGTGAGAGCAGAGGCCGAGGATCTCCCAGCAGCCACAGTTGGAGGGGCACATGAGGACCCTACTATTACTCCAGCCCTCCAGGAGACATTGACTCAGTTCTTGAGTGCCTTCAGTACTCTGTCTCAGGTGGTACTACTTCCGATAGCCCCAGCTACATCCCAGGTCAGGGGAGGGACACAGAATCCCGCAGCCCGTACTCCTGAGCAGAGGGTTCATATTGGGCAGGTTTCAAAGTACATTCCTATGCCCCCAGCAGCTCCAACTTATCATGAGGTTAAGGCAGCATTTCCTGAGGCAGAGCAGCTCAGACTCGAGAGGTACAAGAAGTACCACCCACCTAAGTTCAGCGGATTAGCTTCAGATGACGCTATGGGTTTTCTTGAAAAGTGTCATCGTATTATCCCCACCATGGGTATTGTAGAGACGAGTGGGGTTTCATTTTCTGCTTTCCTGCTGAGGGGAGCAGCCTATCAATGGTGGCGTGCTTTTGAGCTTAGTAGTCCGGAGGAGGCAGCTTCACTTACTTGGGCTCAGTTCTCAGAGATGTTCCTACTTGAGTTTGTCCCTCATAGCCTTAGGGATGCTTGGCGTGCGTAGTTTGAGCAGCTACGCCAGGGTACCATGACTGTGTCAGAGTATGCAGCCTGTTACAGCGACTTGGCTCGCCATGCACCAGCCTTGGTTGCTACCGTCAGAGAGAGGGTTCGACGCTTTATTGAGTGACTCCACCCCAGTATCCGGACTAGTATGGCCAGGGAGCTGGAGACAGACATCACTTACTAGTAGGCGTGAGTATTGCCCGGAGGATTGAGAGTATATTGGCCCGCGACACGGAGGAGAGAGAGGCCAAGAGGTCTCTAGAGACCGGTCACTTTTTAGGAGCTCGTGCACCTGCAGTACGCTATGGTAGGGGTTTTGTGAGTCGCCCCATTCATTCAGCTCTTCCAGCAGCCAGTGGTATTCCAGCTCCTTCTAGACCTCAGGAGCCTTACTATGCACCACCAGTTTCTCAGGTGCCTTTAGCTCGAGGTGTTATCACTGGCTAGTCCAGCAGGCTATTTCAGAGTCAGCAGTAGCCGCCACGTTCTTTGAGGGGTTGTTTTGGGTGTGGTGACCCTCGTCATGTGATCAGAGATTGCCCTAGATCTAGTCCTCCAGCTCAGACTTATTAGGTTCCACGTCTTCCACCTAGTTGGTTTTCTGGTTTTTCTAAAGTAGTGTTTTGTTCTCCGCGATCGCAGGTCATCCTCCGCGATCGCATAATGTAATGGAGGGGAGGCTTGGAGTTGTTCTCTGTGATCTCAAGATGGTGTCCACGATCGCAGTGTGTTGAAGTGATAGCCTTCGCGATTGCATGCCCTATATCGCGGTCGCATAGTGTATCAGTGGCCTGGGGAAAATTTCCAACATTTTGCTCTATGCGGTCGCAAGGCCCCACCCGCGATCACGGAGCTCTGGAGCGTGAAGGTTCGCGATTGCAGGCCCCTGTCCGCGATTGCATAAGGTTAAATCTGGCGTGTGGGAGATTACTCTCCGCGATCGCGACTCATTGTCCGCGATCGCATAAGGCAACATCTGGGCAGTCTTTTAAAAGTCTAATTCCGAGGGTTATGTTATTTTCACCATTTTTTATTATGAGAGCTCGGGAGAGGCGAGTGTTGGAGGAATTTGAACCTGGGTAACTTGGGTAAGTAATCTCTAACCATTATAGATCAATTTCCATGATTCCAATCGTAATTTCCACCTCTAATTTCGAAAACCTTTGGTAGAAAGAGGGAAAAATGGGATGAACTTCATAGACCAAAATTTTGAGTTTTGATTGAGTGTTTGACCTCCGATTTGAGCAATTATTATATGGTTAGACTCGTGAGTGAATGGGAGTTCGAAAAATGTAATTTTTACCCGATTTTGAGACGTGGGCCCGGGGGACATTTTGGGTGAATTTCCTAATTTCGCGTATTTGCTTAGAAATAATTAGCTATTTTATTTCCTTGAAGGGATATTTACATTATGAAATCGAATTGAATAGATTTGGGCCACCCAGAGTCGGATACTCGTGGTAAGAGCGTGGCATTGAGTTGATTAGCACAGTCAAGGTAAGTGGCTTTCCTAACTCTGTGTTGGGGACTTCCCTTAGGCATTTTTAACTGATTTTCACTATGTGGACACCGTGTACCTGAGGTGACGAGTGCGTGCACGAGTCATTTTTACTAAATTTCACTGTTCGTTCCATGGCATATCTCATTTTCATTCCTATATTACTGTTTTCCTGTTTTAACTGAGTAGTTAACTTAAGAATAAACATGTCTACTTGCTTTACCAGAGTTCCTCTTATTTGCTATTAATCAAACCATGCTTAGGGAGTTTTACCTTATTCCTGTCTATTATTTTTCTTGAACTGTCAAATTACGTCGTGTCCGACATACATTCTGCATTGCATATTTAAATTGGGACTACAGACTGAGATCTGGGAGCTTTCCCTCTGTATTGCATATCATATTTAAATTGGGACTACGGACCGAGATCCGGGAGCTTTCCCCCTGTACTGCATTGCATGATTTTTTTTAAGCTATATGCGGTGCTGAGCCGAGAGTTTTTCTTTAATCATTCCTTCCAATTTTTCCTTTAATTCCTGCTTATTATTGCTATTTATTTTTCATTGTTCAACCTTATAACTGTCTTATTTTATTTTTAAACTCAGTAGAGCCTCAACCTGACCTCGTCAATACTTGACTTGGGTTAGGCTTGGCACTTACTGAGTACCGAATGTGGAGTACTCACGCCCTTTCCTGCGCATGTTTTCCCCATGTGCAGATCCAGGTACCAACACTCAGTACTGTGGCTAGGCGCATAACAACAGCTGAGTCTGGAGACAGCGAGGTAATTCTGCCGCGTCCGCAGAATCTAACGTGTCCCCATCTACTCTACTATAGTCATAGGAGATAGACATACATGTGTTTTCTTATTTTCGTTGTATAGAGCTGTAGTTGTATAAATCTTGTGACTTGGTCATATTCCGGGTTTTGGGGTAATTTAAAGCTGTAAATGCCGAGTGGCTAAAGTTTTATAGTTATTGCTGCATCTTTTCTGTTTTATTACTGTTCTTGTCCTATTTTTCCGCTTATCTTAGGCTCACCTAGTCGTAGGGACTATCTGCCGTCACGAGCCGTTCGGAGGGTTAATTCGGGTCGTGACAACTTTGAACTAGAAATAAATAAAGACACATAAAACTCTTTATGGAGTTGGTTCTTCAATATGGTTCGTGTAGCTTCAGGATCGCGCTTTTAAAACTCACATGAATTGCTCACAAAATGCATTGCTAATTTGCTCTCAATTCTTGCTTAACTTCAGTATGTGTGCATCACCTGTAGAATTGAATAACAATGATATTTATAGAGTTAGTAAATAAAAATTAACTAGAATTCGAATGTTTTACTCTTCCTTGGAGGAAGAGTTCTAGTCAACTTCAACTTCTAACTCTTCCCTTATCTTGGATAGAGTTCTCTTCATGTAAGAAGTCCTACTCCTTATCAAATATGCAACCTTTTCATTAAGGGATTATCAGAAATAACCACTTACTCTTATCTCTTTCACGTACATGCCTTTTACTTGATTTTGTCCTTCTCCAGTGTACGCTGTCCATGGACCTGATTCATGCATGTATTCCTTTGTCAATCATCAAAAACAAAACCGCTCATGTCAACGATGAAGATGGTTATCTTGTCGGATGGACTCGTTGATAGGCCATGTGGACAAAGTCTTACAAGTAGTTGGAAAAAAAAATTAATTAGAGATGTAGGAATATTCTTAATACTGTTAAGCTTTTCAGGTAAAATTTTACGCCTTTGTTCAAACGAATAATATTACACCATGTTTAAAATATTTGTAAACTGGCTTAGCCTTACATCTCTCTCATAATTACCCTCGTCCCAATTTATCTTTTTTTATAATCTAAAAAATTCTAAAATTCTAGCAAGCTTTACTTCACGTACCTTTTTCTTTCACAAAATAGTTATTCTTAAACTTTTGAAAGAGAAGCTCAGTCAGTTTGCTATCAATCCCTCAGCAAATTTCCTAGCAACGTCCAGAACAAAAGTAATTCAGATGATATGAACCTACTCGAGTTTCCTCCCTTCTGGTAAAACACGCCTGCCTTGAGTGGGATTTGTATATTTTGTCCCCACTACTATTATTTTTCTATGTTTACTTCCAAAACGCCAAACGAAGCCTCATCAAAATAACTTATGAAGGAATGAAAGAAAGAAAGAAGGGAAAAAACAAAGGAAATCAAGAGGGTGCACTTTCACAATGTCAACTTTCAATCATATTCTATGGATAGAAGCACTACATACGAATTTAATCAATAAAAACTAAAATTCAAACATCTTTGACTTTTTGTTTCTTCTCTCTATCTATTAGCCTGTAAGCTGGTAATTCATTTCTCACCATATAAGCAATTTTTACATAAAGAGGTTAGTTAAACATGAAATACAAGTGATTTTCTAATGCAACAACAAGTGGTTATCATGAAAAAAAGGTAAGTAACCTATCGAAATCAATCAAACTGTATGAAACGTGTAATTTTAATTTACAACGGATATATAAATTAAATTCATGTGGTGATATATATATTGGTTTTATGAGCCATACTTAGACTAATATTAAACAACAAAAAAGTAATGTATTATTTATGTCTTTCTTGACCTATAAATATAGTGAACGATATTTCCGTAAAGGTGTGGAGCCATGACATAACAGAGAAAAGAATTGGGAGGTCGAAGTCATCATATCTATAAAGGTGGGACGGCAGCTTCCACTCGTTTTTATTTTTCTTGTTTTTGATTCCTAATTTTCTTTTTTGCCTTTGGAATTACAAAGGGATTTTCATTGGTATATGCTAGTTTCATTCTCCAATATTGTCGTTGCCAGTTGGAAACAACAACATATGATATAATTTTATGTAGCGATCAGTGGATGTAGGGGCTAATTTTCTTGAGTATACATAAGATTAACACGTGTAACATGTCTTTCTAACCTTGTTATAGCTTATAAATAATGTGTACATAATTGAACATATATTAAGTGGACTTCTTGCTCACTTCACCTAGAAACTCAAGAAAGTAATTAATTATACGGGTTATCTAAGGATTTAAGAATGCAGATCAATCTCCTTTTTAAGCATGCACAATTATTCTATTAGTTTATATCTAAACTCCGATTCCCAATTTTTTACGATAAAGATTGACCAACTCCTCAAATCTAGTCAGATTCTTAGTACTCGAAAAGCTCGAGTCACTTGGTACAATGGATAAGTAAAAATATTTGGAATAAAAGTTTAGTATCGTATAATTCCTTCTTTGGTTATTAATTTTTGATTAAATTATCCTCGTATTAAAAATAGTACTAGAATAACTTATACATATGAGAGGATGGAATAGTAATCTCAAGATATGTTTTCCCATGATAAAAAAGTAAAATTGATAATCCCAAAATTAATAAAACATAAGATATAATCCATAAAAAATATATATCTAAGTCTCGACATAATAAATCTCAATGTAACTAATTCTAAGTTCCCAACATAATTTGTCTTTAAACGAAACGACCCCGAAGCATATTGGATTACCGCTTATTGTGATGAACAAAAACGCACGAGACAGAGTCGTAAAAGTTAAACGTTGAAAAATAAGAAGTGCACGTTTAAACTCTTTACGGTAAATCCTAATATAACGAAAGTAATTTCTGGAATTTATACTAAATCAACATATGGATATATAATATGTGATACTTAAGTAAATTTTGAATTAATTATGATCGAATAATAGGCATATTTCATCTAAATTTATTTTTTTAACCATCATAAATTAACACTATTTGGTGCAAACAATATTTGCGGGTAATTTTTGTCTACACAGTCACGACACAAAAATCCCCGATAGGTCACAATAATACCTAACTCACTTGCTAGGCAACCAACACTTAAACAAAATTATTATGTAATTAACAGGGTCATAAAGTGGAATAAGTCTCAAAGCAATATCATGAAATACATAAGTCTATCACAGGGTCTAAACACGACCACAACAATCTCACAATCTTTCAAAATATGGTGTCACATTATCATGAGCATCTAATAAGAGTGAAACTATCTCAACTGAATAACAATATTTGTCTTATAAGTAATAAGTAGAAATGGATAGATAAATAGGGAACGGGGACTGCCTGCGTTGCGGATCAGATCAAATAGGACAAATCACCAAGAAGTCTCCAAATAAGCCCAACACCGTTGGATGGGTACCACAATTACATTTCTCGGAATCTGCACAAAGATATACAGAAGTGTAATATGAGTACAAAATTAGGGTTCTCGATGAATATCACATCTTGCCTCGAAAACGTAGTGGTGAGGAATCGGCACTAACACTTACTAACCGTTCAATAAACAAGTGAAAACATAAATAGGACATGAAAAAAGGTATGATATCATCAAATAGGCACAAAAGATAATGATAT
Source organism: Nicotiana undulata (assembly GCA_005239495.1). NCBI lineage: Eukaryota > Viridiplantae > Streptophyta > Magnoliopsida > Solanales > Solanaceae > Nicotiana > Nicotiana undulata. The sequence continues at coordinate 228,966 of ML258780.1, read as the reverse complement.
TATGAATATAAAATTTCGTCACGCTTTTCAGATAAATGAGATAGAATACGATGACAAGTAGCTCATGTTACACCCCGTACATTCGGACTAGATGTGGATATGCTGAATGGGTATTAATGTGATCTTTTTACATGTGAAGTCTTATCGGGATAAGTATATGTGGAAACCACTGATTTGGAATCAAGACCGATAGCGAGGTATATCGTAATTGATTTGTGTGTGGATGAGGGCTATTAATATGATGGTTATCAATTGAATATGATAATAAGTGTACGAGGCATATCATAAATGATTTGGGTTACAAGGAGAGACCTAAGTCTAAGTCAAGTTTTAAAATTATATGATAGACAAAACTTCCAAACGAGCACGCACATGACCAACCTTTGCACGAGCATATCTACATTTATATAGGGTTTAATGTGATGCAAAACCTATCAAATGAAAAATCTTCGAGTCTAGTTTCTAACTCTTTGAACCGTTCGTCATTTGGACGTTCCTACAAGATGTTATGACCGCGTCCGAAAAGAGGGGATGACAGTGAAGTGTTGCCATAGCATCCGAGTCAGCATCTGAGCTCCTGAGAGGAGTGAACTAGGGATGCGAAGCATCGGAGGCCGCATCCGAAATCTGGGCCTATAAACAAAATTTCGGGGTCCATTTTCCCCTTTTCTTTTGGACGAATTTTAGGGTTTTCCTCCACTCTCTCAAGACCTCCATCCAACTCCTACCATCTTCAAGGTAAGCAATCCCCGGTATCTTGGTATGAAATTCCATAAATTCTACACTAGTATTGATGAAATCTACACATAAAATACTTAGATCTCCGGGAGATTTCTTCAAGAACTCAAAGGAGGGTTTTGCAACATTTCTTCCAAAAAGGTAATCCTACACCCTTAGAGTTATATGTATGGACTTATTAAAGGAATATGAGTATGAATAAGTAATAGAACTCTTGGTATGGTGATATGAAGTCATAAATTCCCAATGAATTACATAATTATTGTAGAGATAGAATATATGATTATTTAATGAAACTTTGTTGGTTGGGTGTGGATGGATGGTCACATATGTGATGTTGGAAGTTATATATTGGTTAATCATGATGGTTAGATAAATTTTTGATGAATGGTGGTAGTTGAATGAACTAAATATATGGTAATGGGATATATAGATTTATGCCTACAAGGTGTTTGATAATATGCCTAAACGGCTAAGGTAATGGAATTTTACTAATATTGGTTCCATTGGATGTTGCTATTGTAGATGGAAGGTTCTTAGTGTTGTGGATCATTGTAGTATCACTAAGGGGCGAAATTGAGGTACGTCAGGCTAACTCTCTATGTTTGAAAATTTTAATGATTCTCCCTACACCATGGTTTCCTTTATAACGTTACTAATTGCCAGAGAAATATAGTTAAGCCTAATTCCTTGTATAGTTGCAGAACTTCTATTCTCTAGCTTCATAACTCGTTGATGACTTTCATTCTGAACGTTGTGAAATCAACGCTTAATCAATATAGACTTGGGTTTGATTCTCATGAGTCTCAGTCTAGATTACTCAGCATGATAAACAGTCGAAGTTTCATATTTCCTAATCAGCTTATGAATACATATCCCAGTCTAGTTCTATTAAGCATTCGAGTACCATGTAATTTAATATGAGTCAGTATTTAAATATCATGTAGTGTAGTATGATTCTCAAATCCCAATTTCAAAATCCCTGAATGTTGAACCCTTGTATTTGGACTTGAGGCCACAATTAATGCTTTATGCATCTTTGGGCCTAAGGCCGCAGTTTATGTTTTTTTCATCTTTGGGCTTGAGGCCGCAATTATGTATACGTATAATTGGGCCCGAGGTTGCAGTTTATGCACATATATGATTGGGCCCGAGGCCGCAGTTTGTGCATATATATATTGGACTTTAGGCTACAGTTTATTTATTCAGATAAATAGGTGGTTCATCATTCAGAAGAGAATATTCATATCCTTACTTCCTTTGTTCAGTTATCAGTTATCGGTAATCAGTTATCCGTTATCGGTTATTAGTTATCGGTTATTAGCTATTAGTTATCATTTTAGTTTCAGTTTCGATAGTTATCCTTTCAGTTATTAATAATCAATTCTCAGCCTTCAGATCAGTTTCAATTTCAGTATTTATAATTCTTTCTTTCAGTTGCTTTACATACCAGTGCAATTCAAATGTACTGACGTCCCTTTTTGCCCGTGGCCTGCATCGTGAGATGCAGGTAATGATTTACAAGTTGATGATTTAGAGCGCTCGGATTCTCGTACCAGCTATTTGGTGATCCCTAGTTCTTTCAGGGCATTATCATTACCTTACAGTCTTTAATATTTTCAGATAGTCAATTTTTTTAGTGCTTCATTAGAGGATTCATAGACTAGAGTAATAGTTAGACAGAGTCATGGGCATTCAAGGTTAAGCAATGTTTCTACATATATTTTTCAGGCTTATATTAGTGTTTCCGTATTTTATTTATATCATTTAGACTTTCAGTATATCAGCATGTGTTAGTTTATCTTTCGCATTCAGTATGTTATAATATCACATCTAGATTCAGCCAGCCAGTTGGTTCGCTCGGTCACATGTAGTCAAGCACCGAGTGTTGTGTTACGTCCAGGCTCAGTTTCGGGGCGTGACAAAGCTTAGTATCAGAGCCTAGGTTCAAGAGTCCTAGGAAGTCTATGAAGTCGTGTCTAGTGGAGTTTCCTTTATGTGTGTGCGTTGTCCACTCAATTAAACGGTTAACTACTAAGACATCAAGGATTGTCTCATTTGTTTCTACTCTAGATCGTGCCATGAAGATTAGAGCAATAGGTAAACTTCTCTTCCTATCGAACTACAGACGTATCGAATACCGAAGCGACGGGCAAGAAAATTCCAAGGTTCTAGAGAGGATGATTTCCCGTTAGGGTATAATTATGGAGTACATGTTAGTAACAAATGAGACTTGAGAGGATGTTGGAAATGAGATGCAATTGATAGTAGTACATATCATAGCATAACCTTACTAGAAAGTACGAAAGCAGTTATCATGTTTTATGGTTACAACTTACCTCAGTTACCAGTTATATAGTCTTTCAGTTAGCAAGTTTATGGTTATTTAGTATGCCAGTTGTCAATTATTCTATTACCAGATCTCCAAATTTAGTGTATCAAAATTATGGTGACTGGTGAGTTTACATGATGGCTATGGGTGCTAAAAGAAAATGTAAGTAATAGTGATTATAGCAAAACCTTCGCATATTTTAGGTCTGGATTAAGACCAAGACTCACCGGATAGCGCATGAAGGATTTATCAGATTATGGTATACTTTGAAGGATAAGTATGTGCATGGTAGTGTATTCGTATGTGTTTTACCTCCTCGAACAACTTCATTTAATACTATGAAATGGAGCCACAAGTTGGATGATGATAGTTCAGATGTCATAACCTAACATTTGTCACTATAGTTTTGGGCAGAAAAGAGCCTAAGGGCAAAATACCTAGGAGGCAGGAACGATTATTATTGTCAGAGTTGTATTTTTGGTACGAGTCACGTATATGACTAAGAAGACATGACGTACAAAATGAGAACCAAGAGCAACCGATATCGAATTTCAAGGAATGATTTTAAGTTGTTTAGATTTATTAAAATCAGAACTAGAAAGTACTATGTTAGTGAATTTGTTTAAGAAGTGACTATTATTGTGAGATAAAAGATATGACAGTTCCCCTTCAAATGATATGACTATGTGTTTAGGCCGGAGGTTTATAGTCTGAAGTGATTTTGAAGTGTATAGAAAATTTGGGGGTTAGATATTCCAATTTCGTTTAAAATAGATGAACTTTCCCTAAGTGTGATCCATGTACATAGTCAAAATAAAATAAAATAGTATACGACCTCACAATACGGTCGGATGATGAGGGGGGTTAGGAATAAGCTTATGCTTCACTTTAGTTATTCAAAGTAGAGCAAGAAAACATGATGCTAGCAGGTGGTTAGTAAAAGAATAGTAAATAAGTTTTGAGTAAATACAATGAATTAACAATTTCAACAGAGTTAGTAGAGATAAGATTTGATTCACTCAGCCAGGGTAACTCTAGTGAGTGGATGAAAATTTGAAATATCAAACATGTTCTAGAACTCAAAGAGTTTATGTAACGACCCGATCGGTCGTTTTGCATATTCAGACCCCGTTCCCCTAAATGAAACTTCCATTAGTGGCTTATTGTGAGTTATGACATGCGGGGACGGGTGGTTCGGGATTCGGAAGTGTTTAGAGCAGTATAGGAACACTTAGTTCCTTAAGGTTGGCCTTTTTGGCCAAGTTTAACTTCGGTCAACATTGTGAGCAAACGACCTCGGAATCGAGTCCCGATAGTTCTGGTAGCTTCGTATGATGATTTCAAACTTAGGCGTATGTTCGGAATTGGTTTTGGATGACCGGGGGGGCGAACTTGAGCGTATGTTCATAATTTGGTTTGGAACGTCTTTTTGTGTTATCGAGGTACGAACGGAATTCCGAGACCGGGAATAGTTTCGTTATGTCATTTATGACTTGCCTGCAAAATTTGGTATCATTCCAAGTAGTATAGATCGATTCAGCGCATTGATATCGAATTCAAGAACTTGAAGTTCTTAAGTTTTGATTCTAGGGGTTTTGAGGGGTGATTATGAGTTTTAGCGTTGTTTTGATGTTTCGAAGGCTCGAGTGAGTCCGTATTATGATTTGGCAATTATTGGTATGTTTGGCCGAGGGCTCGGGTGGGCCCAAGTGCCTCTCGGGCACCAAACGAGGCCAAAAACCAGTTGCAATAGTTGCTGGTGCACCTGATCTGGTGTGACCGCAGGTGCGGTTGCCCAGACGCAGGTGCGGGACCGCTCTTGCGGTCCCAGCCTCACAGGTGCGATCCCAGGTGGGCTTCCTAGTTCTTGCAAGTGTGGGCCATTTCCCGCAGGTGCGGAGCCGCAGGTGCGGAGTCCTGCACGCAGGTGCGAGCCCAGACCCTTGTCCTATTTTCTGCAGGTGCGAGACCGCATGTGCGGAACCACTGTTAGGCAGTGAGTTTCTTTAAAACACGGGATTTTGTTTATTTTCTTCATTTTCTTTCCACCATTGTCGACTTAGGAAGCTTGTAAAAGAGCCAATTCACCTAGCTACTGAAGAGGTAAGTAAATTCTACCCTAGTATTAGTTTAATACATGAATTACTAGTTAAATTAACTACTTAATTAGTGGAAATCAAGGTATTTGGTAGTAACCTAGGTCTTTCGAGAAATTTGAGAATTTCCCGTGAATGGGCTATGAAATCAAGTAAAAATCATATATTAACAATCCTTAGGTTATGGGTGAGTGTTTCCTTCGAGAATTTTTGGAATCCGAGCGTACGGGCCCGGGGGTGAATTTTTGGATTTCTTCAAGATTGATGAATTGACTAGATAGATAGGAGAATTCCATGCTTTGAGAATTATATGTCAAGATGTTTAATAAAAAAGAAAGAAACCTTAGTAAATTGAGTGTTGGCTTTCCTAACCCCGCTGTTGGGCGCCATCACGACCTGAGTTAGGATTTTGGGTCGTGACAACATGGTATTAGAGCTCTAGGTTCACGTAGGTCTCACAAGTCACGTGCAAACCTAGTAGAGTCCTGCGGATCGATACGGAGACGTCTGTATTTATCTTTGGGAGGCTATAGGGTGTTAAGAAATCTCTCTTTATTCATATTCTATCGTGCAGTCGATGGTTTACTAAAACTCACCCTTCTATTCTCTTATAGATGGTGAGGACGCGTGCATCCGATGTTCCAGACCCGGGAGATACCGCTACCCCCACCGTCAGAGGCCGTGGCAGAGGCCAGGGGAGGGTACCAGCCCGAGGTAGGGGACGAGGGCGTCCCAGAGCTATTCCAGTTGCACCACCACTAGAGGATCCTATTATAGAGGAACATGACGAGGTGCCTCCAGCAGATCCTGCTCTAGTGGATTTCATGATGGCGCCAGGCTTCCAAGAGGTCATGGGCCGTATGATGAGATTTATGGACACCATGTCCAGGCTGGTTTATTTCCAGCAGATCCTGCTACTTCTCAGGCGAGAGGGGGAGTCCAGACCCCTACTTCCCAGGCTGCAGGTCAGACATCAGCACTACATCATACCCCGGGTACACTGCCCATGGGTGGGGTTCAGCCTGTAGCAGCACCTGAGCCCAAACCAGCTGCGGACGGTGATCCACAGAAGTTATTGGATAGATGGACTCGATTGCACCCTCCAGTATTCGGGGATGAGCGAGGCGAGGACGCCCAGGACTTCATTGACAGGTGCAGGGACAGACTGCACAACATGAGGATATTAGAGTCCCATGGAGTGGATTTCGCAACCTTCCAGTTAGAGGGCAGAGCTCGTATGTGGTGGCAGTCCTACATTCTCAGCAGGCCAGTAGATTCTCCTCCTGTCACTTGGGAGTAGTTCACTCGGATGTTTCTGGACAGATATATTCCACCCTCTGAGAGGGCAGAGCTGCGGTATCAGTTTGAGCAGCTAGAGTAGGTATAAATGTCAGTGACAGATTATGAGGCTAGATTTTCAGAGTTGTCTCGCCATGCACTCATGATATTACCTACTAAGGCCGAGAGAGTGCAGAGATTTATGGCTGGGTTGCATCCAGGTATTAGGGCCACCATGGCCTGAGAGGTGGAGATGGGTACTCCTTATCAGCTTGTGGTAGATATTGCTCGTAGGATCGAGGGGTATTGGTCGAGGAGCAGGGAGCAGGGGCAGCAGGACAAGAGGGCTAGATTCTCCGGGGACTTCAGAGGTGCCCCAGTTAGGGGTAGAGGTTAGTTTAGCAATAGTCAGTCTAGCAGGCCTTCATATTCAGCACCTCCACCACCTCCCTGAGGTGCTCCAGCGAGGCCTCCATTCAGCGCCATGCCAGAGCGTTCCTACCGCCCTCCATCTATTCAGAGTTCACCCGGCGGGTATTCCAGTCATGAGAGATCCTCCAGTTCCTACTTCGGTGTTATGCAAGAGGGTCCACATCGCTCTCTGGCCATTCAGGGCTCTTCTTCGGGGCAGCAGACTATGGTACCTGGAGGTTGTTACGAGTGTGGGGAGCCAGGTCATATGAGGAGCCATTGTCCCATGTTTCGGGGCAAGGCAGTGCAATAGAGTTATCAGCCCATGGGTCCAGCACCAGCAGTCCGACCACCTAGAGGTGGAGGACAGGTCGGCAGGGGTTGTCCTAGAGGTGGAGGCCAGTTAGGGGGAGGCCAGTCAACTCCTGTTCACTCTGGTGGCGCTCAGTATTCAGGTGCTCTTCCTAGATTCTACGCTATTCTGGCCAGATCAGCTGCAGTGGCCTCAGACGTTGTGATCACTGGTATTATCTCAGTATGTGGTAGAGAGGCTTCAATATTATTTGATCCAGGATCCACCTATTCATATGTTTCAACATCATTTGCTCATTTTTTGGATGTTCCTCGTGAATCCTTGGGTTCTCCTATGTATGTGTCCACTCATGTGGGTGATTCTGTTGTGATAGACCAGATCTATCGGTCTTGTGTGATTACATTCTGTGGGTGTTCGAGACCAGAGCGGACCTTCTAGTGCTCGACATGGTTGATTTTGAGGTTATTCTTGGCATGGATTGGCTATCTCATGATCATGCCGTGCTAGATTGCCATGCCAAGACAATTACTTTAGCCATGCCTGAGTCACCTAGGATGGAGTGGAGAGGTTCCTCAGTTAGTGCAGCTAGCGGGGTTATTTCATTCCTGAAGGCTCGACATATGGCCGAGAAGGGTTGTCTGTCCTATCTTGCTTATGTGAGGGACACCGCCGCCGAGTCTCCGACGATTGATTCAGTGCCAGTTGTTTGGGAGTTTGCTGATGTATTTCCTTCAGACCTTCAAGGCATGCCTCTGGATCGTGATATTGATTTCTGTATTGATGTAGCTCCAGGCACTCAGCCTATTTCCATTCCCCCGTATCATATGGCTCCGAAGAAGATGAATAATTTGAAGGAGCAGCTTCAGGAGTTGTTGGCTAAGGGTATTATCAGACTGAGTGTATCGCCGTGGGGTGCTTCAGTTCTATTTGTGAAACAGAAGGATGGGTCTATGCGGATGTGTATTGATTACCACTAGTTTAAAAAGGTCACCATTAAGAACAAGTATCCTTTTCCGCGCATCGATGATTTGTTTGACCAATTGCAGGGTGCTAGGGTGTTTTCTAAGATTGATTTGAGATCGGGATACCATCAGTTGAATATTCGGGCCTCAGATGTCCCGAAGACTGCTTTCCGTACGAGATATGGCCATTATGAGTTCCTGGTGATGTCCTTTGGCTTGACTAATGCCCCAGCAGCATTCATGGACTTGATGAATAGGCTGTTTAGGCCGTATATTGATTCCTTTGTCATTGTCTTCATTGATGACATCTTTGATTTACTCACGCAGCCTAGGTGAGCAAGAGCAGCATTTGAGAGTTGTGCTCCAAACCTTGCGGGAACATAAACTATATGTTATGTTCTGGTTGGATTCCGTGGCATTTTTGGGGCATGTGGTATCCGAAGAGGGTATCAAGGTTGATCCTCAGAAGATCGAGGCAGTTCAGAGTTTCCCACGTCCTACTTCAGCTATAGTGATCAGGAGCTTCTTGGGCCTAGCAGGTTATTACCGTCGTTTTGTGGAGGGGTTTTCTTCTATTGCTGTCCCATTGACTAGATTGACTCAAAATAATGCCCCGTTCTGATGGTCTGACGAGTGTGAGGCGATCTTCCAGAAGCTCAAGGCAGCATTAACTTCAGCACCAATTCTAGTATTGCCTTCCGGTACTGGGATATATACAGTGTATTACGACACTTCACACGTTGGTTTTGGGTGTGGGTTGATGCAGGAAGGGAGAGTTATTGATTATGCTTCGCGTCAACTGAAGGTTCATGAGAAGAATTACCTTGTGCACGATTTAGAGTTGGCGGCGATTGTTCATGCCCTTATGATTTGGAGGCACTACTTGTATGGAGTGTCCTGTGAGGTTTATACAGACCACCGCAGCTTGCAGAACTTGTTCAAGCAGAGGGATATTAATTTGAGGCAGCGCAGGTGGCTTGAGTTGCTAAAGGATTATGATATCACCATTCTTTATCATCCGGGCAAGGCAAATGTTGTAGCAGATGCCTTAAGCAGAAAGACAGAGAGTATGGGTAGCTTGGCTTGCATTGCAGCAGAGGAGAGACATCTAGCCTTGGACATTCAGTCCTTGGCTAATCGCCTGGTGAGATTAGACCTTTCAGAGCCTCGTCGAGTTCTTGCACATGTGGTTGCTTAGTCTTCGCTATTTGGGGAGATTAAGGCTTGGCAGTATGATAATCCGTGTTTGGCAGAGCTGCGGGAGACAATGGTTCAGGGTAGGGCCATGGAGATTACTATTGTCGAGGATGGTGTTCTATGACTTCAGGGCCGTTTATGTGTTCCTAATGTCGATGGCCTTAGAGGAAGGATTCTAGAGGAGGGACATATTTCTCGGTATTCTGTTCATCCGAAGATGTATCGTGATTTGAAGCAGCATTTATGGTGGAGGCGGATGAAAGGGGACACTGTGGAGTATGTGGCTAGGTGTCATAATTTTCAACAGGTTAAGTATGAGCACCAGAGGCATGGAGGCCTACTTTAGCAGATGCCCATTCTTGAGTGGAAGTTGGAGCGCATCACTATGGACTTCGTGGTTGGGTTGCCTCGGACTTTGCGGAAGGTTGACGCGGTTTGGGTCATTGTGGATAGATTGACCAAATCGGCACATTTCATTCCTGTAGCTACTACTTATACTTATGCGAGGATAGCCCAAATCTACATTCGGGAGATAGTCCTATTACACGGTGTGCCGATGTCCATTATATCAGATCGAGGTCCTCAGTTCACCTCGCACTTCTGGAGAGCATTGCATAGTTAGATGGGTACCCAGATAGTTATCAGCACAACATTTCACCCTCAGACTGATGGTCAGTCGGAGCGTACAGTTCAGATATTGGAGGACATGCTTAAGGCATGTGTGATTGACTTCGGAGGTCAGTGGGACCAGTTCTTGCCTTTGGCCGAGTTTGCTTACAATAACAGTTATCAGTCCAGTATCGAGATGGCTCCATTTGAGGCCTTGTATGGTCGGAGATGTCGTTCTCCTATCGGGTGGTTTGAGCCTGGCGAGGCTAAGTTATATGGCACCGACCTGGTGAGAGATGCTTTGGAGAAGGTGAAGTTAATTCAGGAGAGGCTCCGCACAACACAGTCCATACAGAAGAGTTACGCAGATCAGAGGGTGCGTGACGTATCATTTATGGAGGGAGATAAGGTTCTGTTGAAGGTTTCGCCGATGAAGGGTATTATGAGGTTCGGGAAGAAGGGCAAGCTAAGCCCACGGTTTATAGGTCCCTTTAAGGTGTTGAGGCAAGTTGGGGAGGTTGCTTATGAGCTAGCCTTACCTCCCAGCTTATCAGGAGTTCATCCGGTCTTCCATGTATCCATGCTCCGGAGGTATCACACCAACTTCTCTCACGTGCTTGATTTCAGCACTATTCAGTTAGATGAGAGGTTGGGCTACGAGGAAGAGCCAGTTGCTATTATTGACAGACATGATCGCCAGTTTAGATCCAAGAGAGTTTCTGTCGTAAAGGTCTAGTGGAGGAGCCAACCAGTCGAGGAAACGACCTGAGAGTCCAAGGAGGACATGCGGAGCATATATCCGCACTTATTCCGCACATCAGGTATGATTCTAGACCCGTTCGAGGACGAACATTTGTTTAAGAGGTGGAGAGTGTAACGACTCGACCAGTAGTTTTGCGTATTCGGACCCCATTTCCCTAAATGAAACTTCCATTAGCGGCTTATTGTGATTTATGACTTGCGGGGATGGGTGGTTTGGGATTCGGAAGTGTTTAAAGCAGTATAGGAACACTTAGTTCCTTAAGGTTGGTCTTTTTGGCTATGTTTGACTTCAGTCAACATTGTGAGAAAACGACCTCGAAATCGAGTCCCAACAGTTCTGGTAGCTTCGTATGATGATTTTGGACTTGGGCGTATATTCGGAATGGGTTTTGGATGACCCGGGGGCATTTCAGCGCCCAATATCGAAATAAGAGTTTTCTTAAGTTCATAATTTGGTTTGGAACGTGTTTTTGTGTTATCGAGGTCCGAACAAAATTCCAAGACCTGGAATATTTCCGTTATGTCATTTAAGACTTGCATGCAAACTTTGGTGTCATTTCAAGTAGTATAGGTCGGTTCGGCGCATTGATATCGAATTAAAGAACTTGAAGTTCTTAAGTTTTGATTCTAGGGGTTTTGAGGGGTGATTATGAGTTTTAGCGTTGTTTTGAGTGTTTCGAAGGCTCGAGCGAGTCGGTATTATGATTTGGGACTTGTTGGTATATTTGGATGGGGGCTCTGGAGGGCCCAGGTGCCTCTCGGGCACCAAACGAGGCCAAAAACCAGCTTCAATAGTTGCTGGTGCACTTGATCTGGTGTGACCGCAGGTGCGGTTTCCCAGATGCAGGTACGATCCTAGGTGGGCTGCCCAGTTCTCGTAGGTGCGGGCCATTTCCCGCAGGTGCGGACTCCTGCACGGAGGTGCGAGCCTAGGCCCTTGTCCCATTTTCCGCAGGTGCAAGACCGCAGGTGCGATCCTTGAGCCGCAAGTGCTGAACCACTGTTAGGCAGTGAGTTTCTTTAAAACACGGGATTTTGTTCATTTTCTTCATTTTCTTTACACCATTGTTGACCTAGGAAGCTTGGAAAAGAGCTAATTCACCTAGCTACTGAAGAGGTAAGTAAATTCTACCCTAGTATTAGTTTAATACGTGAATTACTAGTTAACTTATCTACTTAATTAGTGGAAATCAAGGAATTGGGTAGTAACCTAGGGCTTTCGAGAAATTTGAGAATTTCCCGTGAATGGTATATGAAATCAAGTAAAAATCATATATTAACGATCCTTAGGTTATGGGTGAATGTTTCCTTCGAGAATTTTCGGAATCCGAGCGTGTGGGCCCGGGGGTGAATTTTGGGATTTCTTCAAGAATGATGAATTGACTAGATAGATAGAAGAATTCCATGCTTTGAGTATAATTGATATATTTACGTAACGTCTGATTATTTCGAGTCCTTGGGAGACGAATTCATAGTTTCGGGCGCATTCTTGACTCGAGGAGTAGATTCGACTCGATGTGAGTCTCCTTTCTAATCTAGTAAGAGGGAATTGTCCCCATATGTGATTTAAATTCTATGTGTAATGTTTGTGGGGGCTACGTACGTACCAAGTGACGAGATTCCGTATGTTATGGCTATTATTGTTATGTCCGGGTAGTTGAGGCAACATCATGCCTTGTATTCTTCCTTCTAATGAACTCACGTTATATGTAGTATTGTTTCCCTGAGGTTTATGGAATTCTATAGTTGGGAGGAATTGTTTACGGAAAGTAAATTGTTAAGTATTATTGTGTGTGCATGTGACCGCTTCGCAATTTACATTTCGCGAGCGGAGTGTGATTTCCCCTACTCTCATGGGAGCGGGCCGTACGCCACAGCGGATTGAAAGATGCACATATGGTTCTTGCCGTTCCACCCCCGGCAGTGCATAAGTATGATTAATTATGGAAAGGATGCACTTATGGTTCGAGCCATTCGACCCTCGGCAGTGCACAAAGATGATTATTTTATGGCTCAGGCCTGTTGTCCTTATCCCATTTGCGTTTGATAAAGTGTTACTGATGTCATGGATATTGATTTGACAGATTATTTGGGGAAGAATGAAGGAGTAATTGTTTATTTACTTCCAGTAGTTACTCGGATTTCAATGCCTTATATTTGCTGCTTTACTGCCTTTACATGACTACTGCTTTCATCATATTCTGTTATATTATATTATTTGACCTTAGTGAGTGTCAACTCGACCTCTCATCACTACTTCTTCGAGATTAGACGAGATACTCACTGGGTACATATTTATTTACGTACTCATGCTACGCTTCTGTACTTATATGTACAGGTTCTGAGGCTGGTCCATCTGGTTATCAGACCGGAGCTAGATTCTGATTAGAGTTGGACCTGATTTCACGGTGAGCTGCTTCTCCTGACGATCCTCGGCAGCACCATGGAGTTTCTTTTGCTTATTTCCCGTCGATTTCTTTCAGACAATGGTACTGTATATTATATCTGATGTATATCCTATTAGTATGCCCGTAGGACTTGTGACACTAGTTCCTGGAACACGTGGTAGATATTATAGGTCATGGTCTATATATATATTGGCCCATGCCTCTTACGACTGCTTTTGGTTAAAAACGGGTTAATTACCCTTTTCGGTTAATGTTTTTAGCTTTAAACCTTGGTATATGTCGAGATGTTTAATCAAAAAGAAGGAAACCTTAGTAAATTGAGTGTTGGCTTGCCTGACCCCGTTGTTGGGCGCCATCACGACCTGAGTTAGGATTTTGGGTTGTGACAGTTTAAGTTAAACACGAAGTACAACGAAAGTGGAAAAAACATCAGCTAGCAGTAAGAGATCAACTACAAAATAATAGCCTTTAAGAATTATTGAAAAGAGATTTCCCCAAGATTGACAGTGTGAGCATAGTCAAATCATTAAGATTGTGTATGATAGTTGTGAATACATTAGCTTTCTCTTATGTAAGTAATTTAGTTTTTCCTAGTACGGAAGATTCCTCAGAAGTAAGTTGAAAGATGAGTCGTCATTGACATAAAGTGCAAAAAAAAAAAATTGTAGAAGATAAGACAAGTTGTTCAGATCCCAACAAAAGAGAATGATCCGCAAGTACAAGACCTTAACCTTTGTTCTAAGGGAGATATGTGAAAATCATCAGTAAGTTGAGTTAGAGATTTGAAGCCCACATAGTTAGCATGGGGAAGAAAAACTATATAATCATGCCCAGTTATGTGTTACGAGGGTTGTGCCATTGCACGAGACTTTAGTATTCCGAGTAGTGGTCAGAGACTTAGATCACAACAATACTATAAGTGTTTTCATGAAGTCCTTAAAAATATAATCAAGTGTGGGAAGTATAGCTCATGAAAGAGGTAGACAAGAAAACTATGTTGAAATAAGTTCACTGCTTATCCAAGGTAAGAGTTCGACTTTCGGACACCAAAGATAGTGGAGTTGTTGTCTAGAATAGGACATGTTCCTCCTTAGTAGCCGAAGTGAAGGAGAAACGATTTGATGATCCCTACTTGTTGTAGTTGAAAGAGGGGATTCACATGCATAAGGCACTGACTTTTGAACAAGGGGGAGATGATGGTACTTTGAGCTACGAGGATAGATTGTGTGTTCCAACCATATGTGGACTAGCGACGAAGGAAGATGTTAGAAGCCATATTTCCATTTATTCTGTCCACCTAGGTTTCCAAAATATGTATCATGATCATAAGGAGATTTATTGGTGGAACTACATGAAAAAGAAAGTTATAGACTTAGTGTCCAAGTGTCTAAATTGTCAGCATGTAAAAGTCGAGCAGCAGAAAACCAAGTGTCTATCTCAGGAACACACACATCCTTTAGTGGAGATGGTAAATATGGATCTTATAATAGGATTATCTTGCTCATTTTTAAAGCATGATTTTTATGGGAGAAGGTGTAGATTGCCAATTAGTTGGTTTGAAATTAGTGAAGTGGAGTTGTTGGGATCCGATTTGGTCAATTAGTCTATGAAGAAAGTCAAGTTGATTCAAGAGCATTTGAAGAAAACTCAGAGTAGCCAAAGGTCCTATTGAACATGCAACACAGAGACTTAGAGTTTCAAGTTGATGATTGGGTGTTTCTAAAGGTTTCGCCTATGGAAGGTGTTATAAGATTTGGGAAGAAAGGAAAGCTCAATCCTAGATACATCGACCCATATATGATCCTATGAAGGATCGGGTAAGTAGCTTATGAGTAAGAATTTCCACCATAATTAGCGGTTGTACACCAGTATTTCACGTGTCAGGTTATAAGATTAAAGTTTCCAGTATTCAAATCTCATGTAACAACATTTGTGTTTCCAGTATTCAGATCTCATGTTAGAACATTCATGTCAATTTAATGCTCAAATACTCATGTCAGTACAATACTCAACTACTCATATCATTCTAACACTTAGACATCCATGCCAGCTTACTACTTGTATTACTCAAATATTCGTGCCAGTTCAATATTTATATATCTATGTTAGTTCAGTATTCATGTATCCATGGCAGACCAATATTCAGTCAATGCAGTAGTCATTCATTTCAGTATCTCAACGGTTCAGTAGTCATTTATTCATTCATTTTAGTATTCAAGTGTTAATGAAAGTTCATGTTTCAACCAGACCTGTTTAAGGTCCGGAATTAGTAGAAGTTACAATCAGGACAATCATTCAAGGACGAATGATCCCAAGGGGGAGATAATGTTACACCCCGTACATTCGGACTAGGTGTGGGTATGTTGAATTAGTATTAATGTGACATTTTTACATGTGAAGTCATTTCGGGATAAGTATGGGTGGAAACCATTGATTTGTAATCAAGACCGATAACTAGGTATATCATAAGTGATTTGTATATGCAGCGTCGTGCCCCTTTTTTCCTCGCAGAGTCTGGATTTCAACATTTTGGGGACAACTCATTTCGTTTTGGAAAAAGGGTACAAGAAGTTGAAGAGTCGCCACCTAACGGATTAAGGTGCGTTAGGGTACCTATTGCAAGTAACTCATAAAACAGGTTTGTGTTACCAGAGATTGGGTAAGGGATTGAGATTACCTTGAGGGGAAGGTGTTAGGCACCCCTCGAGGTCCACAACGGTGGGTCCCGACCAAACTTACTTTGTAAATTAGCCATTTAACAGATAAGCAGTCTAAGCACACATATGTAAAAAAGGATAAAGGAGTTTTAACAGGTATGCAGTCTAAGTACACATATGTAAATAGGATAGGGGAATCTTTGGTTTTAATAGATAAGCAGTCTAAGTACACATATGTAAATAGGATAGGAGAATCCTAGGTTTGTTAGCCTATAGGATCACATCTGCACAATATCCGGTAATCCTTCCTCAACTAGAGGGGCGACGTGTGGTATTAGCGCACATGTCGTCATATCCTTTTACTACCCAATTACCCTCCCCTTAGCGGTTATATAAGCGATTTTAAATTAGACGCACTCTAAGCGTGCATTACCCGTCCCTTCCTTGTGGTCCCGGAGGTGTTTAGGACCTCTACTTTTTGACAGTTCTAGACTCTCCTAAGGTGTTTAAAAAAGGAAATATCTAAGCGACAACAAAGAACATATAGGACTGTCAAGTGTGAAAACAATTAAGGGGGCTCATGTTTACCTCCACACATAAGCAGATAATTAGCACGCCTCAACCACAGACTGCATAGAATTTCAGAAGGTCCTAGAACAAGATATCTAGGTGAGCATAACAAGCAGAGGATATGCAATATTGCTTTAAAACAAACTGACATACACTTAATCAGTTCGCCTACTGATTTTAGTACCTGTTGAATTTGGGAAGTCACGAATAAGCAAAGCACAATTTTACAGTTTTATAAGACCTTAATTACCTAAGGCTTGCCTATGCGTGGGTCTGTAATACCCTATAAACATGCAATCAGAATTCCTGGAATTAGTTAAAAATAGCTTGAAATTATTAAGTCCTATAGGCATGCTGGTCTAAGTGCTGAATGTTATAAAAGTTGATTTCATGCATATTTATACTAGAACATGGTGTCCATATGTTGGGGCTGTTTTTAAACATCTTTTAGAAAAGACAGTTATTTATTTAGGCAACATAGACATGATTTAAAGAAAATGCAAATACAGTCCTAAAGCAGGATTTTTAATGCACATAGAGAATGGTTACTTTATTAGGCAGGATTACAACAATAACTTAATGACAGGATTTCTAGGTGATTATGACGTATGCAGAAGTAGAATTTCGTGATAATGAAGTAATGAGCTTATAACATATTTTCTAATATGCAAACCAGTAAACATAATTATCCTAAGGTAGTATTTCTAATGCAAATAACGCAACATAAACATAAAGCATTATTTCTACCTGGTTTCCCCACAAAAATCATATAAGAATCCATCCCCTTTTCACTAATTTTCCGAATAGCTATTTACAAAAATTATTATTACAGACCATAGATGAATGAATTACATAAATGTAAGCTATATTATAGGGAGCCTGAATTAGGCCCATAGTATACTTGGGAATTCCAGGCCTTCAAAAGAGTCTCAGATGCCAAGAGTTTCATA
Source organism: Nicotiana undulata (assembly GCA_005239495.1). Lineage (NCBI taxonomy): Eukaryota > Viridiplantae > Streptophyta > Magnoliopsida > Solanales > Solanaceae > Nicotiana > Nicotiana undulata. The sequence goes on along the minus strand of ML258780.1, from coordinate 211,683 downwards.
GCCAATAGTGTGTCCTGGTGTGTCAAAGTTCCCTAAGGACCTCAAGGATCCCGGGCAATGATCACACAGAGACCCTTTCTTAAGTGGAGAATTGGTTATGTGCGGTGTGGAAGGGCCAGCCCCAGTGTGTCAGAGTTTGGAGGAATCTCATGGATTCCTAGGTAGTACACATACTGGAGGGGAAAAACTTAATAATCTAAGAGAAGAAGTGAGAGTGCTTGACATAGTTTTTAAGAACATTGTAGAGATAAAACTTTTTGGAGTGAAAAGGTTTTCAGGAATAGAAATTGTTTTAAGAAAATCCTAGGAGTGAAACGCAGTTTTTGACATCAATTTTGAGAAGAACAAAGATTCCACATACAATCACACAGACTTAGAGTGCCCATATTCAGAACCATTTAAAAAACAACTTTTGCAAACAGGGGTCAGGGGGGTTGGGAACATAGAGAGCTCACATTAGAAACACATGAACAGGGTACACGGGGGAGCATATGGGATAACAGACTCAATGAACAACCAGGATTCTACTAATTCAGAGACTTAACAAGTCAGTCATGGTAATAGGCAATAGAGACAAAGCATGGTCACGTTGAAGACATGGGTGAATTACATAGGATTAGTCATACCAATTAGGGTCAATCAAGTACATTAGGAGTCTAAGACACTAACATGAGTATACTAGTTGAGGGGAATAAACAGGAACTAAACAAACATGATGGCTAAGTATCGAACCAAAAAAAGTGAGGCCTAGACATGCTGATTACACTTGAACAAGAGAGGACATAATTTAAACATGCTGAATAAAGCAGTAACCAGGAAGACAATTAAATACATACCCAATTGAACTGGTGCAGGGACAAGCATGGATTTACAGACATGGAACACATAAAGTTGAGTATCAGAATTGAACTAGAGACATACCAGTTAAGGAAGCAAAGTGCAGAATGTAAAGCAAGTAGAGTTCCACTGTCTAGCCTTGGCTTTCAGCCGACTAGACCAACAGTTAGCACAAGTAGCATAAAGAGAAGAGAGAGTTTAGTGTGTGTGTGTGTGTATTCTGAACTAATTGTTTGTCTTGAGAGGTAAAATAAGAGTGTATATATAGAACTTTTAGGAGTAGAGCAAATAAGGTAAAAGGAATAAGAAATCTGTCAATTAGGGAAATCATAGGGTCACAGAATCCAATCACATAAAGGGTTCGGAATAGACCCCTTTAATTAGGGGTAATTGATCAAACGGTAATAATATGGGTTTAATTAAGGCAAGAATCCAAATCATACCAACTAAAGAAATCAGTAAGAATTCAAAATTATACGGGCAATCAAATAAGGCAGAGATGACCAATTAAGTCATAAACAAGGAAAATAATAAATCTATGCATACGAATCTTTAATTGAGTAAAGCAATCAGCAAAATTTTCAAAAGAACACTGGTTTCCGGAAAGAAATACTCAACTTTCATAATTAAGAAATCAGACTAAGTAAGACCTCACAAAAATATAGATATTAGCCGGAAAAATAGGTTTGAACCCTAACAGATGTCAATTATGGTAAAACCTCTAAAATACTACATTTAATCAAGAAAAATGTTTAAGTCCAAAAGATAGAGCGAACTAACACGACTGGTAACACAGAAAGACCAAAAATCGAAGCAAAGACTAGAAAAATATATATATCACATAGAATCAAGGGTTTGAATATTCATGAAAATATCAGTCAAAACAATAAAGAAACAAATAACTAAACATTGAGAACTCAGATAGATCTTTGAAAAACTATTTGGGATGAACCCTAGCTTAGGAAGAGTTATAAAAAGTCGGAACAGTCAAATAAACCAGAGATTTTTAAAGGGAACATGTAATAGTGCTCGATTCATCCCAGATCTATACAGACCTGAAAATCATCGATAATAACAGACTAGGGTTTTCAGAAAAGTAGTAAAGATGAGAGAATATGTCAAGAATCCATAGATTCGTAACAAAAATAAGGACAAATTCTTACTCACAAACGGAAAATGGCTTGAGACAGGTTGATAAACACAGTTTTTAAACTAGAATCATTTGGGTTCCTTGAAATCTTCTCAAGGATCAAAGAAATCAAAGAACCATGGCATGTGGAAGACTAGGTTTGGCCAGAGAAGGTATTGGAGAACCATAGGGATGAGATATACGCCAGTGACATCATTTAGAATTAGGGTTAGGTCGAGAGAGTCGAGAGAAGAGGGAGCTGATGACGACGGGTGAGGGAGAGAATGAGAGGGTTTGGGGTGGGGGGTGGGGGGGGGGTAGGTTAGGTTTAATTATGGAAGGGGATTTGTGGACCGTTGATCAAAATGATCAGCAGCCACGATTGAATGGGCAATTGGGTTGGGCAGGTGCAGCTTTGGGCCTAAGGGGATTTGGGCTAATTTTTAAAAGGGTTTTGGGCTGGTCATTTGGGCTAAGTCTGAAAGAAAAAGGGGATATTTATTAAATAGTCATATAATTAATTAAAAGTAATTTGTAAAATAGTTAACAAATTATAAAAAATTATTTTCATGCATATAAATGTCTTAAAATAATTAATCAATATTTTAAAAATACCATGAGCATTTTTTTAAAAAATAATGCAATAATGTATGCATGGGCTGTAATTGCAAAGTTATTGCAATTGTGACAAAAAGGTATAAATCCGGCCATTTGTAAAATAATTTGAACTTAACATGACTATAATTAGCAAAATTAAATCATGAAATATTATAAAGTCATTTGTGATGAAATTTGTAATTGTTTATATAAATAAGAAATTGGGATAAATTAATTTAAAACTGTAGAAATTATGGAATGCCACTACCCAAATTCCAAACCTTAGGGATCGTGATGGCGCCTAACACCACACTTGCTAGGCAAGCCAATGTTAGAATTAGATTGACCAACTTTCTTAATTAATTACTTAAGAATAAATAAAACAATATAAAATGGACTTAATTAACATAATTTTCAACAAACTCAAAACAAAATAATAATAATAATAACCAACTAAATGAAATGAACCACGAACTAATTATATAATTAACTCTAAGACTAGTCTGGTGTCACAATCCACGAACTACTAAAGAATACAACAAATAATGGCTGAAAGAAATAGAGTAATTATTCTGAATATAATAAAACAGTGTAAATAATAATGGGAGAAGACTCTCGAAATCTTCGAAGGCCGGCAGATGTACCTCGTGTCTCCAAACGAATCAAGTGGTCGTCCTGGAATCCTCTACTGCTGACTAGTACCTGGATCTGTGAAAAAGAGCAAAGAGTGTAGTATCAGTACAACCAACCCCATGTACTGAGTAAGTGTCGATCCTAACCTCCGCGAAGTAGTACTGAAATATTTAAAGAGTAGTAAAATAGACATTTTAACTTTTCGAAACTTTTATTTTCTTGTTCTTTTAAAAATTAGTAAAATATAACTGTCCTCCCTTATCGCTCCTTGTTGCGGCGTGCAACCCACTCCCACCTGTCCTCCCTTATTGCTCATCCCTAAAATATAACCCTTATTACTCCTGTTGCGGCGTGCAACCCGATCCCACCTGTCCACCCTTATCACTCCTTGTTGCATCGTGCAACTATAACGAACCGGTCCGTCGTTACGTAGAACCTGCAATATAAGTACTGTTATTGGCTTGTCATAGGTTGGTTATTTTGTTATTGATGTGTTAGAGTTGATAGGCTTGAAATCAGAATGGTTAAAATGAGAGTTTAGTCACTTAGTCTTTAAAACTATCCTTGAAGTTGGAAAAGTTAACTGAGAGTTGACTTATTGGTTAACGACCTCGGAATGCGAATTTTATTGCTCGAATAGCTTCGTTAGGTGATTTCAGACTTAGGAGTGTGTTCGGAGTAATTTTGTAATGTCCGGTGTAGAATTAGGCTTGAATTGGCAAAAGTTAATTTGGTGTTCTTTATATGTACGGACTCGTGAGAGGATGATGAACATTTTGGTATAAAAATTTCTTAGTTTGTGACATGGGCCTGGAGGTCGGGTTTTGACCGAATTCGGATTTTTGAGCTGAATTCGATATTTTTCAATTGAAATTTATTCCTTGAGCATAATTTGATGATAAGAATCTGAACTTGGTTGATTTGGAGCATCCGCAAGTTGATTCGGAAGGCAAACGCATTGCAAAGTAGTTTCGGGCTAGTTTGAGGTAAGTAATGTCTTTAAATCCTGTCCTGAGGGTATGAAACCCCGGACTATGCACCCTTTCACGGGTTTTGGAATGCAAAGGTTGAAACTTTGGAGATATATTCCTTACTTAGGCGACTATTGAGTTGCGAAACGACTTTTAAAGCTTATTTTCGATAGTACTAGATACATACTTGATATGATTTGGGTTATAAGCCATGTTTGGGGCCTAGTGCCGACCTGTTTACCCCTTGGGGGATGTGTTTACTATATTTTCCTCACTGACATTTTATGATTTTACACTCAGTCTTTTCCTGACAAATTGTTTTGACACTCGGAGTATTTTGATACTATTTATTGAAAAATGAAACACTGTTTTGGGTCGAGAACCCGATATGTTATGGCCTAAGGGCAAATCGAGAGTGTCTGACTGAGTGAGGTTTTCAGACCTATATTGTTAGAGGCTTTCAGGCCTATATTATGAGAGGCTTTCAGGCCTATGTTGTTATAGCTCTTGGGTTGTAGGAGCCCCTCCGGAGTCTGTACACACCCCCAGTGAGCGCGAGTACCTATTGAGTGATGATTACTGCCCGTAGGGCTGATACTGGGTTGTCGAACTATGATTTACTTTGTTTTCCAACTGGTGTTTACTGAGATATTCTGATATTACACTTGTTTCAAAGGATTTCTGGAAACTTATTTTTGAACTCACATATTTGATGAATACTATCTGACGACGTGGTGTTTTACTGGATTTTGTGAATTGGTGTATCTGTAATGTGTGTTTTATAATTCTCAGACTGTGATTTATTTTCATTACTACTGAGTTGGCGTACTCATAAAGACTCCCTGTGCCTCTGTGCACAGATCCAGATACCGATTTGGAGCAGTATCTGCCTTGTTCGTTAGCAGCAGTTCACGGGATTTCGAGGTAGCTGTCCAGTGTCCACAACTTCTCCATTTCCCTTCCTTGATTAGTATTTGAAATTGATTCATAGACATTTATTATGACATTAGCAGAGTTAGATTTATTTCTTTTTAGATGCTCATGATCATTGACTCCGATCTTGGGAGGTTTTGTTTAGACTATTATTGGGGCGCTAAGATTTAACTAATTTATTTTTATTGCTATGCTTGATGTTAATCATTGTATAGTGAACTATTATAAAAGGACCAATGCGTAGTAAAATGATGGTTGGCTAGCCTAGTTCCACGATAGGCGCCATCACGGCCGACTAGGATTTGGGGTCGTGACAAGTTGGTATCAGAGCACTAGGTTACATAGGACTCAATGGTCATACGTAGGTTCAGGAGAGTCTAGTGGATCGGTACGGAGACGTCTGTACTTATCTTTGAGAGGCTGCAAAAGTTTTAGGAAACATCTCTATTTTCTTGAACTCTTTCGTGCCAATCTATTGATTCTTGAAATCTAAACTTACGTTGTTCATTCTCTCACAGATGGTGAGGACACGCAATACCGATCAGGGTGACCAGTCACTAACCAGATCCACAAAGGGTCGGGGCCGTGGTAGAGGTAGGGGACCATCCTAGGCAGCAGCCGGGGTAGTACTACAGGATCCCCCTATCGTTCAGGATCAGATTCCCGCTGATGGTGCTCCAACGGCACAGGCTCAGGCACCGGCAGGGCCTATTTTTATTCCGGGTCTTCAGGAGACCCTTGCTCATATATTGACAGTATGTTCCAGTTTAGCTCAGGTAGTTGTTATGTCTACTACTGCCACTGCAGCTCAGGCCGGGGGAGGCAATTAGACTCCACCTGCCCGGACACCTGAGCAAGCTGTACGGGGTATTCAGACACCGGGGGAAGCCCCAGCTTAGCCGGTTGTCCCAGTCCAGGATTTTGTAGTTCCAGCTATGCCCGAGGATGAGCAGCGTAGACTGGAGAGGTTCACTAGACTTAAGCCTCCGACTTTCAGTGGCACAGAGGGCGAAGATGCCCAAGGTTTTCTTGATAAATGCTAGAGTATACTACGTACTACGGGTATTTTGGAGACCAGTGGGGTCTCGTTTGCTACATTTCAGTTTGCTGGTGCTGCTTTTACTTGGTGGGAGTCATTCGAGAGGCGTAGGGCGGTTGGTTCAACCCCACTCACTTGGAACCAGTTCTCCACGATCTTTTTGGAGAAGTATGTTCCTTAGTACCACAGAGAGGAGCAACGCAGGCAGTTTGAGCATTTACATCAGGAAGAGTTGTCAGTTACTCAGTACGAGATGAGGTTTTTTGAGTTGGCTAGACATGCTTTGGAGATTGTCTCTACTGATAGGGAGAGTATTAGGAGGGTTGTAGATGGTCTTACTTATCATCTTCGGATCTTGATGACCGTAGAGAGAGTGTCTGGAGCTACATTTGAGCAGGTTGTTGACATTGCTCGGGAAATTGAGTCGGTCCGTAGGCAGGATCGTGAGGAGAAGGAGGTCAAGAGGCCTCGGGGATCAGGTAGCTACAGTGGTGCCCTTTCTAGAGGGCAGTTTTAGCACAACAAAGGTCGTCCATTTAGACCTCCATAGGTAGTTCGCCCAGCTTACAGTGGTGTATCTTCGGGGCAGGGTCCTCGGAATTCTCATCAGGGACGTTCATCTTTTCGTGCCTTACTAGCTCAGAGCTCCGTCTGAGCATCATATTATTAGGGATATTCTATGCATGTTTCGTCTGGTGGTCATCAGGGTGACAGAGGTTCTCGTCAATTTTCATTTCCGGCTTCAGATGATTGTTATGAGTGTGGAGAGTTCGGACATGGGTGGAGGAAGTTTCCCCGTCGTCCTAGTAGTTCATCCCAGCAGAGGGTCCATCCCTCTGTTTCAGCCACAGTCACTTCACCACCTATCCAGGCCGCTAGGGGTTGTGGTCGGGCAACTAGAGGCCGTCCTAAAGGGGGAGGTCGAGCAGGTGGAGGCCAGCCGCGTATTTATGCACTTTCAGCTAGGCCTGATGCTATGGCATCCGATGCAGTGATTACAGGTACTATTTCAGTTTGTCTCAGTGATGCTTTCGCTTTATTTGACCCTGGTTCCACGTACTCTTATGTCTCATCCTATTTTGCTCATTTCCAGAATATGCCCCGTGAGTCTCTTGTTACTTCTGTTCATGTTTCGACTCCGGTGGGCGATACTATTGTTGTGGACCGTGTGTACCGGTCCTGTCTCATATCTATTGGGGGTCTGGAGACCCGAGTGGACTTGATGTTACTTAGTATGGTCGACTTTGATGTAATTTTGGGCATGGATTGGTTATCACCATGTCATGCTATTCTTGATTGTCATGCTAAGACCGTTACCTTAGCTATGCCCGGTGTTCCGAGATTTGAGTGGAGAGGGTCTGTAGAGAATGTGCCTAAAAGAGTGATTTCTTATTTGAAAGCCCAGCGTATGGTTGAGAAGGGGTGTGAGTCTTATCTTGCTTTTGTGAGGGATGTTAGTAGTGAGACTCCATCTATTGATTCTGTCCCTGTAGTCTGCGATTTTCTGGATGTATTTCCCGCGGACCTGCCAGGCATGCCACCTGACAGGGATATTAATTTTGGTATTGACTTGGTGCCAGATACCCAGTCTATCTCTATTCCACCTTACCGCATGGCACTGACAGAGTTGAAAGAATTAAAGGAGCATCATCTGGAACTCTTAGATAAGGGGTTCATTCGGCCTAGTGTGTCGCCTTGGGGTGCACCGGTGTTGTTTGTGAAAAAGAAGTATGGTTCGATGCGCATGTGTATTGATTATAGACAGTTGAATCAGGTGACAGTAAAGAACCGCTATCCTTTGCCTCGTATTGATGACCTATTTGACCAGCTTCAGGGAGCTAAGGTGTTCTCCAAGATTGATTTGAGGTCTGGGTATCATCAGCTGAAGATTCGGGATTCTAACATTCTGAAGACTACTTTCAGGACCAGATATGGTCATTATGAATTCCTGGTTATGTCATTTGGGCTGACCAATTCCCCAGTCGCGTTCATGCAATTGATGCATATTGTGTTTCATCCATACCTTGATACTTTCATCATTGTGTTCATTGACGACATTCAAGTATATTCTCGTAGCCAGGAGGAGCATGCTCAGCACTTGAGGATTGTGTTACAGAGATTGAGGGAGGAGAAGCTTTATGCAAAATTCCTTAAGTGTGAGTTGGCTTTCTTGGGGCATGTGGTGTCTAGTGAGGGTATTTAGGTTGATCCGAAGAAGATTGAGGTGGTGCAGAGTTGGCCCAGACAATCTTCAACTACGGAGATTTGGAGTTTCCTCGGTTTGGCGGGTTACTAGCGACGCTTTGTGGGAGGATTCTCTTCTATTGCTTCCCCTCTGACCAGATTGACGTAGAAGGGTGTTCCATTCAGGTGGTCCGGTGAGTGTGAGGAGAGCTTTCAGAAGCTCAAGTAAGCGTTGACCACAGCTCCGGTATTAGTGTTGCTTACTTGTTCGGGTTCTTATATGGTCTATTGTGATGCTTCTAGAGTTGTCTTGGGAGCGGTATTGATGCAGGACGGTAGGGTGATTGCCTACGCGTCTAGACAGTTGAAGGTGCACGAGAAGAATTACCCGATGCACGATCTTGAGTTAGCTGCTATTGTTCATGCCTTAAAGATATGGCGGCATTATTTGTATGGAGTGCAGTGTGAGATTTACACCGATCATCGTAGCTTGCAGTATCTGCTAAGGCAGAAAGACTTGAATTTGCGACAGAGGAGATGGTTAGAGCTTCTCAAGGACTATGACTTGACTATTTTGTATCATCCAGGGAAGGTCAATGTGGTGGATGATGGCTTGAGTAGTAGAGCCGAGAGTTTGGGGAGTCTAGCTTACCTTTCAGCAGCAGAGCGACCTTTAGCCTTTGACGTTCAGGCTTTAGCGGGTCAGTTAGTGAGATTGGATTTGTCAGATCCTCCACGGGTGGTAGCTAGCATGGCTTCCCGGCCTTCTTCATTTAATCAGATTAAGGCACGACAGTATGATGACCAGCACTTATTAGTTCTTCAGGACAGAGTTCGTCGAGGTGATGTCAGAGATGTGACTGTTGGTAATGATGGATTCATGAGGATGCAGGGCCGTATTTGCGTGCCCAATGTAGAGGGTATTCGAGAGTTGATATTTGCAGAGGCTCACAGCTCGCGATATTCTATCAATCCGGGTGCCGAGAAGATGTATCAGGATCTGAGACAACAATATTGGTGGAGGCGGATGAAGAGAGGTATTGTTGAGTATGTATCACGGTGTCTCAACTGCCAGCAGGTCAAGTATGAGCACCAGAGACCAGGTGGTTTGCTTCAGAGGTTATATATTCCAGAGTGGAAATGGGAGAGAATTACTATGGATTTTGTAGTTGGGCTTCCACGGACTTCGAAGGGGTTTGATGCTATTTGAGTTATTGTGGATATATTGACCAAGTCCGCGCATTTCATTCCTGTCAGTACTACTTATACTTCAGAGAGGTTAGCTGGTAATTACATTAAGGGGATTGTCCGGTTGCATGGAGTTCCGGTTTCTATCATTTCTGACAGAGGTACACAGTTCACATCTCAGTTTTGGAGGGCCGTACAGAAAGGTATGGGTGTTGATATAGAGTTGAGCACTGCATTTCATCCTCAGACCGACGGACAGTCGAAACGGACGATTCAGATATTAGAGGATATGTTACGGGCTTGTGTGATTGATTTTGGTGGTTCATGGGATCCGTTTCTTCCACTAGCGGAGTTTGCATATAATAATAGCTATCAGTCCAGTATTCAGATGGCCCCGTATGAAACTTTATATGGTAGGAGGTGTAGATCTCCGGTGGGTTGGTTCGAGCCTGGTGAGGCTAAGTAATTGGGCACGAATTTGATTCAGGATGCGTTGGAGAAAGTGAAGTTGATTCAGGAGCGACTTCGCACGACGCAGTCTAGGCAGAAGAGTTATGAGGACTGGAAGGTCCGGGATGTGTCATTTATGGAAGGTGATAAGGTACTGCTAAAGGTATCACCCATGAAGGGTGGTATGAGTTTCGGTAAGAGAGGAAAGTTGAGTCCACGGTTTATTGGTCCTTTTGAGGTACTTCAGAAGGTTGGAGAGGTGGCTTATAGACTTGCCTTGCCACCCAGCCTATCGAGTGTTCATCCGGTGTTCCATGTGTCGATGCTCAGGAAATATGTTGGTGACCCGTCTCATGTGTTAGACTTCAGCACCGTTCAGCTCGAGGGTGATATGTCATATGAGGTAGAGCCAGTAGCAATTTTAGATCGTCAGGTCAAAAAGTTGAGGTCCAAGAATATAGCTTCAGTGAAAGTATAATAGAGAGGTCACCCAGTGGAGGAGGCTACTTGGGAGACCAAGCGGGAGTTGCAGAGCAAATATCCTCACTTGTTTGAGACTCCAGGTATGTTTCTAGACCTTTTCGAAGACGAACGTTTGTTTAAGAGGGGGAGAATGTAACAACCTGGTCCGTCGTTACGGAGAACCTGCAATATAATTACTGTTATTGGATTGTCATTGGTTGGTTATTCTGTCATTGACGTGTTAGAGTTAATAGGCTTGAAATCGGAATGGTTAAAAGGAGAATTCAGTCACTTAGTCATTAAAAATAGCCTTGAAGTGAGAAAAGTCAACTAAGAGTTGACTTATTGGTAAACGACCTCAGAATGCGGATTTTATGGCTCGAATAACTTCGTTAGGTGATTTGGGATTTAGGAGTGTGTTCAGAATAATTTTGTGATGTCCGGTGTAGAATTAGGCTTCAATTGGCGAAAGTTAGTTTTGGCAATTTCTGGTCGGCAGTGGAAAATAGGCTATCGGGGTCGGAATGGAATTCCAACAGTTGGAACAGGTTCGCAATCTCATTTTGGATATGTCTGCAAAATATCAGGTCAATCGGAGTTGCTTTGGATAGTTTCGGCATCGTTGGCGGATTTGATAAAATTTCAAAGCTCTTAGGCTTGAATTTGACGTGATTTTGGTGTTTTGATGTTAGTTTTTGTGTTCCGAGGGTGCAACTAAGTTTGAATGATCATATGTGACGTGTTAGTATGTTTAGTTGGGGTCCTAAGGGGCTCGGGATTGACTTTGAATGGTTAACGGAAAGTTCGGAGTTGGAAATTGCAGCAGAAAGCTGCTGGTGTGGAATTACAATGATTTTCGCACCTGCGGAAGATTAACCGCAAGTGCGGGCCCGCAGGAGCGGACCAAGCTCCGCAGGTGCGGGAAGGTCGCAGGTGCGGTTAGGGGACCGCAGGTGCGGTCCTGCAGGTGTGAAAAAGGGGCCGCAAGTGCGAAAAAGGGGCCGCAGGTGCGGAACCCCTGGGCAGAAAGTATAAATTAAAACCCTCCGCGACCATTAAACCTTTTAACACCATTTTTTAACGGAAAAAGAGCTTGGAGGCGATTTTGAAGAGGGAAAATCAGTGTTCTTCGTAGAGGTAAGTATTTTGGATATTAAAACTCGTTTATAGGTGATTAAGGAACATAATCTCTGTATTAAATTCATGAAAATCAGTAGAAAAAGGTGGGTTTAGGGCTTGAGATTATGAGACATTTAGGGGTCGATTTGAGGGGTCAAACGAACTCCAATTTTGGTGTTCTTTATATGTACGGACTCGTGAGAGGACGATGAACATTTTGGTATAAAATTTTCTGAGTTTCCAGACGCGGGCCCAGGGCTCGGGTTTTGACCGAATTCGGATTTTTGAGCTAAATTCGATATTTTTAAATTGGAATTTATTCCTTAAGCATAATTTGATGATAAAAATTTGAACTTGGTAGATTTGGAGCATCCGGAAGTTGATTTGAAAGGCAAACGCATTGCGAAGTAGTTTCGGGCTAGTTTGAGGTAAGTAATGTCTTTAAATCCTGTCATGAGGGTATGAAACCCCGGACTATGCACCCTTTCACGGGTTTTAGAATGCAAAGGTTGAAACTTTGGAGATATATTCCTTACTTAGGCGACTATTGAGTTGCGAAACGGCTTTTAAAGCTTATTTCCAATAGTACTAGATACATACTTGATATGATTTGGGCTGTAAGCCATGTTTGGGGTCTAATGCCGACCTGTTTCCCCCTTGGGGGGTGTGTTTACTATATTTTCCTCACTAACATGTTATGCTTTTAAACTCAATCTTTTCCTGACAAATTGTTTTGATACTCGGAGTATTTTGATACTATTTATTGAAAAATGAAACACTGTTTTGGGTCGAGAACTCGATATTTTATGGCCTAAGGGAAAATCGAGAATGTCTGACTGAGTGAGGCTTTCAGGCCTATATTGTGAGGATATGAGGGAGTCTTTCAGGCCTATATTGTGAGAGTCTTTCAGGCCTATATTGTGAGAGGCTTTCAGGCCTATGTTGTTATAGCGCTTCGGCTGTAGGAGCCCCTCCGGAGTCTGTACACACCCCCAGTGAGCGCGGGTACCTATTGAGTGATGATTACTGCCCGCGAGGCTGATACTAACTTATTGAACTATGATTTACTTTGTTTTCCAATTGGTTTTTACAGAAAATTTTACTGAGATCATACTGATATTACACTTGTTTCAAAGAATTTCTGGAAACTAATTTTTGAACTCATGTATTTGATGAATACTATTTGGTGACTTGGTGTTTTACTGCTTTTGGGAATTGGTGTATCTGTACTGTGTGTTTTATAATTCTCAGACTATGATTTATTTTCATTACTACTGAGTTGCCGTACTCATAAAGACTCCCTGTGCCTGTGTGCACAGATCCAGGTACCGATTTGGAGCAGTAGCTGCATTGTTCGTTAACAGCAGTTCACGGGATTTCGAGGTAACTGTCCAGCGTCCACAGCTTCTCCATTTCCCTTCCTTGATTAGTATTCGAAATTGATTCATAGACATTTATTATGACATTAGCAGAGTTAGATTTATTTCTTTTCAGATGCTCATGATCATTGACTCTAGTCTTGGGAGGTTTTGTTTAGGTTTTGTTTAGACTATTATTGGGGCGCTAAGATTTAAATAATTTATTTTTATTGCTGTGCTTGTTGTTAATCATTGTAAAGTGAACTATTATAAAAGGACCAATGCATAGTAAAGTGATGGTTGGCTAGCCTAGTTCCACGATAGGAGCCATCACGGCCTGCTAGGATTTGGGGTCGTGACAGCAACCCGCTCCCACCAGACATATCATATCAATTTATTTATAAGTTTTACAATTCAGGCCAAGCCTTTCACAATATTTTTGTCTCCACTATTACAAATAATAAACTAGATTTTTCTCATAACTTCATCCATATCCTCTCAACCATGAAACCAACAAGAATATCAATTATAAATATTTATTTCGTAAAAACAATGCCAAACCTCTCAACCATTTTATATCACAAGGAAACCAGCTCAAACAACCAATACTCTTTCCAAATAGTCACAACAATACCTAAAAACAAATCAACAAGGCCAAATAGTCATAGAAACAATAATGAACATATAACAATTAAGACGATAATAAAATAAGTGGGAAACAGGAAATGGGATCATGTTTAACAACCAATTGGGGTGGTGCATAGATACTCGTCACCACACATATACACCACGCCCATGAATTTCACATAACAAACAAGAGGGGAGTCCTATTCTCTCAAGCCAAAGTTAGACCAAACACTACCTCAATTCCGCAGGCCACTGACTGCTCAATTATTGCTTTTCCTTTTGAATTCACCTCTAACTTGCTCAAATCTAATCAAAATTAACTTCATATCTTTAACAAATGCTAAAGGAACTAAATTTATTGAAAAAAATAATTTTTTCTAAGTTTTCAAAAAAAAAAAGTGAAAACCCGTCCCTGGGCTCGCTTGGTCTAAACTCGGGGTTCAGACCAAATTACTTTTACCCATTCACCCACGAACCCAAATATGCTATTAGTTTCGAAATCCGACCTTAATTTGATATAAAAATTTGATTTTTACAAAACTCCCTAATTCTACACAAACCCTCAATTTTTACCATGAATATTATTTGTTTTTGCTTTAAAAGTGATGTAAAATAAAAAGGAATTGAAAGAACAATGTTTGGAATTGATTACCTATGAATTGGGGATGAAGATTGCTGAAGCAAAATCGTTTTTAGCGCTGGAACTTCGAAACTTTGGAGAAGAAACGGTTCTGCTCGTTTTAAAATTGGGTTTTATAGGGCTGAGCAGTCGATCTTCGCACCTGCGGTGCTTGGGTCGCATCTGCGAGCCCGCCTGTGCGGAAAAACGACCGCACCTGCGGAAATGGCTAAAGTATATGGGGGTCGCACCTGTGGAGGTTTGACCGCTCCTGCGGGACTGCACCTGCGCAGAAGGTGTTCGCATCTGCGAGGTGGACGCACCTGAGGACAAGGTGAGCACACCTACGGTCTCACACCTGCAGCCCTAGGCTCGCAGGTGCGGGCACACCAGAACTGGTGCACCAGTAGTGTTTTTTTCACTTTTAACACTCCGAAACATACTTGAAACTCACTCGAGCCCTTGGGGCTCTAAACAAATTATGCACGCAAGTCTAAAAACATCATATTGACTGGATCAGTGCGATAAAATCATGAAAATAACATGTAAATCCATGAATTAAAGCTCAAAACTCATCATTTTCAGCAAAAACTCTTAAAGTTTATAATTTCTCAACCGGATGTCCGAATCACATCAAACGAACTCCGTTTTTCACCAAATTTCACAGTTAACCTTTAAATATCATAACAAGTTGTACTGGGCTCCTGAACCAAAATACAAGCCCGATACCAATGAACATTAGTATTATTTCTTTTCTTTAATTCACAAACATTTCAGCAAAACAATTTCCTTCAAAAATTGATTTCTAAGGCTTGGGACCTCGGAATTCATTTTCGGGCACACGCTCGAGTCCCATATTTTAATGCGGACCTCCCGAGATCGTCGAAACAGGGACCGGGTCCGTTTACTCAAAATGTTGACCAAAGTCACTTTTATCAAATTAAATTCTAAAAAATCACTATTTCTCATATATTCACGTAGAAGCTTTCCGGTTTCACGCTCGGTCTGCGCATGAAAATCGAGGTATTTAATTTAAGTCTTTTTATGTTTATTTAGAATGGAACATAGTCTAATTTTATAAAATGAACCCTTGGGTCATCACAATCTCCACCTCTAAAACACACGTTCGTCCTCGAGCGGACATAGAAAATTACCTGAAGTGGCGAACAAGTGTGGGTATCTACTCTGCATGTCTGACTCAGACTCGCAAGTAGCTGCCTCAACGGACTGGCCTCTCCACTACACTCGAACTGAAGGAAACCTTTTAGATCTCAATTGGCAAACCTGCCGGTCTAAAATAGCTACCGGCTCTTCCTCATAAGTCAAGTCTTTGTCTTATTGGACAGAGCTGAAATCTAACACGTGGGACAGGTCACCATGATATGTCTGGAGCATAGACACATGGAATACCGGATGAAATGAGGATAACCATGGAAGCAATGCAAGTCTGTAAGCTACCTCCCCCACCTTAACAAGAATCTCAAACGGCCCGGTATACCTAGGGCTCAACTTACTCTTCTTCCCAAACCTGATAACACCCTTCATGGGTGACACATGAAGAAATACTCTCTCTCCAACCATGAATGCTACATCACGAACCTTACGATCGACATAACTCTTTTGCCTAGACTGAGCTGCACGAAGTCTTTCTTAAATAACCTTGACCTTATCTAAGGCCTCCTGAACTAAGTCGGTACCCAACAACTGAGCCTCTCCTCGCTCGAACCATCCAACTGGCGATCTGCACCGTCTACAATATATAATGCCTCATAAGGAGCCATCTGAGTGCTCGACTGATAACTATTATTATAAGCAAACTCCGCTAACGGAAAGAACTGGTCCCATGAACCTCCAAAGTCAATAACACAAGCACAGAGCATGTCCTCCAATATCTGAATGGTACGCTCAGACTGCCCGTCAGTCTGAGGGTGAAATGTTGTACTCAACTCCACTCGGGTACCCAACTCACGCTGAACTGCCCTCAAAAGTGCGAAGTAAACTATGTACCTCGATCAGAAATGATAGACACAGGCACCCCATGAAGGTGGAAAATCTCCCGAATATTCAACTCAGCCAACCGCTCTGAAGTATAAGTACTAGCCACTAGAATGAAGTGTGCTGACTTAGTCAGCCTGTCCACAATAACCCAAACCGCATCGAATTTCCTCTCAGTCCGTGGGAGCCCAAAAACAAAGTCCATAGTTATACGCTCCTACTTCCACTCAGGAATCTCTATCTGCTGAAGCAAACCACCAGGTCTCTGATGCTCATATTTTACCTGCTGACAATTTAAGCAACGAGCCACTTAAGCCACAATGTCTTTTTTCATCATTTTCCACCAATAATGCTATTTCAAATCTTGGTACATTTTTGCTGCACCTGGGTGAATAGAATACTTGGAGCTGTGAGCCTTCTAAAGGATCAATTCACAGAGTCCATCAACATTAGGCACACACAGCCTACCCTGAATCCTCAAAACGACATCATCTTCAACTGTAACCTCCTTGGCATCACTGTGCCAAACCGTGTCTCTAAGGACCGCCAAATGTGGGTCATCATCCTGTGCTCTCGGATACGATCAATTAGAGAAGACCGAGCGACAGTATAAGATAGGAAACTGTTGGGGGAAATATCTAACCTCATGAATTGATTAGCCAAAGTCTGAATGTCTGAAGCCAACGGTATCTTGCCAACTGGGATATACGCAAGACTGCCTATACTCACCGCCTTTCTACTCAATGCATCGGCCACCACATTGGCCTTCCTCGGGTGGTACAATATAGTGAAATCATAATCTTTTAACAACTCTAACCACCTCCGCTGCCTCAAATTTAGATCTTTATGCTTAAATAAGAACTGGAGGTTGCGATGGTCAGTAAAAAGCTCACACGGCACGCCATAAAGATAGGGCCTCTTAATTTTCAAAGCATGTACAATAGCTGCCAACTCTAAATCATAAACACAATAATTCTTCTCATGGACTTTCAACTGACGAGACGCATATGCAATCACCATGTCATCCTGCATCAACACTGCTCGAAGGCCAACTCGAGAAGCATCACAATACACCGTGAAAGAACCCGAATCTGATGGTAACACCAACACCGATGCTGAAGTCAAGGCTGTCTTGAGTTTTGGAAAGATCGCCTCGCACTCATCTAACCATGTAAATGGGTCACCTTTAAGAGTCAATTTAGTCATTGGGGCTGCTATGGATGAAAACCCCTCCACAAAACAATGGTAGTAACTGGCCAAACCCAAGAAACTCCTAATCTCCGTGGTTGTGGTGGGTCTAGGCCAGTTCTTGATCGCCTCTATCTTCTTAGGATCAACCCGAATACTCTCAGCTGATACGATATGAACCAAAAAGGCTACTGAATCTAACCAGAACTCATATTTAGAAAACTTAGCATACAACCAATTATACCTCAAAGTCTGGAGTGCTATGCGGAGATGCTGCTCATGCTCTTCCTAACTGCGGGAGTATATAAGAATGTCATCAATGAACACGATCACAAAAGAGTCTAGATGTGGCTTGAAAACCCGATTCATCAAATCCATAAAGGCCGCTGGAGCATTAGTCATCCCAAAAGACATAACCAAAAATTCATAGTGCCCATACCTCGTACGAAAGGCTGTCTTAGGGATATCAGACGGCCTAATCATCAGCTGATGGTAGCCTGACCTCAAATCAATTTTCGAAAACACTCTAGCACCCTGAAGCTGATCAAATAGGTCATCAATCCTTGGCAACCGATATTTATTCTTGATAGTAACTTTATTCAGCTTCCTGTAGTCTATGCACATTCTCATTGACCCATCTTTCTTCCTTACAAACAAAACCGGTGCACCCCTAGGCGAGACACTAGGTCTTATGAAACCCTTATATAGCAATTCTTGTAATTGTTCTTTCAATTCTTTCAATTCTAGTGGGGCCATCCGATATGGAGGAATGGAAATGGGCTGAGTGCCCGGAGCCACATCAATACAGAAATCAATATCCCTGTCGGGCGGCATACCCGGCAAGTCTGCAGGAAATACCTAAGGAAACTCACGCATGATGGGAACTAACTCTATAGAGGATACCTCAGCATCAGAATCACGAATATGAGCCAAATAAGCCAAACACCCTTTCTCCACCATGCGACGAGCCTTAGCATATGAAATTACCCGGCTGGGAGGATGACTAGGAGTCCCTTTCCATTCTAATCGAGGCAACCCCAGTAAAGCTAAAATAACCATCTTGGCGTGACAGTCTAAAATTGCATAATAGGGCGACAACCAATCCATGCCCAATTTAACATCAAAGTCAACCATGTCTAGAAGTAAAAGATCAACACTAGTTTTAAGACCTTTAATGACTACCCCGCATGAACGATATACTCGATCTAACACAATAGCATCCCCCACCGGTGCAGACACATATACAGGAACACTCAAGGGATCACGGGGCACATTCAAATACGAGGCAAAATAGGAGGAAACATACGAATAAGTAGACCCCGGATGAAAAAAACGGAAGCAGCTCTATCACAAACTGAGATGATACATGTAATAACAACGTCGGAGGACTCTGCCTCAGGCCTAGCAGGAAAAACATATAGTCGGGGCTGAGCCACACCACTTTGAACCACACCTCTTGGAGAACCTCCACCTCTAGTAGGCTGACCTCCACCTCTAGCTATCTGTCCTCCACCTTTAACATTTTTGCCTCTACCTCTGACTGCCTGACCCCTACCCCTTGCTGGCTGGGCAGGTGGTACTGCAGCTGGTGCCGGAACTATGGCATGAGAACCCCGGTACTGATGCTGGCTACTCATAAATCTCGAACAAGATCTCCGAACATGCCCATATTCACCACACTCAAAACATCCCTCCTGATATGAGGGCTGACTCTAAAGAACCGGCTGACCACGATAATTACTCTGCAGAGGAGGTGCTCTAATAGGAGCTAAAGGAGCACTATAGACTGGCTGAGAAGAAAGAGGTACATAAGAACCACGACCCCCTGAAGTACCATATGAAACCTGTAGCGTCGAATGGAATGTCCTGGATGAATGGCCTCTGCTAAATGAAGTCCCGCCTCCAAATGAGGCACCACTGAAAACACCAGAATGGCGATGTCTCTTGTCTAACCCCTGACCTACCAGCCCAAGAACTGACTCAACCCTCCTAGCTATATTAGCTGCATCTTGAAGAGAAATCTCGGACCCTGTTTCCTTGGCCATCTGCAACTTGATGGGATGAGCAATGCCATCAATAAACCGTCTGACCCTCTCCCTCTCTATGTGCAATATAAGAATAGCATGTCTAGCCAGATCCACAAAATGAGTCTCGTACTGAGTCACAGTCCTGTTGCCCAGCTGTAGTCGCTCAAATTGACGACGTTAATCCTCTCGAGTAGTGACAGGTAAGAACTTCTACAATAATAGGTAAGAGAATTGATCCCAAGTCAGAGCAGGTGATCCCACTAGTCTAGTCAACAAATAGTCTCTCCACAACTTCTTGGCAGAACCAGTCATCTGAAAAGCCGCAAAATCGACCCCATTGTCTCCAAAATACCCATATGACGCAACACCTCATGAAAACTATCCAGATATTCCTAAGGGTCCTCTGAAGTAGCACCACTGAAATGGACACGGAATACCTTAATGAACCTGTCAAGTCTCCACAAAGCATCTGATAACATGGTTGCCCCATTAGCGGGTGGCACTGCTGCAACTAGCTGAATTACCCCAATAGGATTGGCCACTAGAGTCTGAACCTGAGGAGTAGTCTGAACTGGAGTGTGGGTAGTAGGAGTCAGGACCCCTCCTCTAGCCTGAGATACGGCTGATGCAAAAGGAAAAGTGCCAGTCTGGGCCACATTCTCCATAAGGCCCACTAAATGGACCAATGCATCCTAAAGAACTGGGGTAGCAATAAACCCCTCGGGAACCTGAGCTGGTCCCTCTGGGACAATTTGAGCTGGCCCCCCTCATTAATCTCAATCTGGGGTTCCGCAGTTGTGCTACTGCCTGAGCGATGGGCTGAGTCCTGCCCCTGCCTCGGCCTCCGGCGTGGCCTCGCCCTCTGCCCCTGGTAGGAGCTGCTGCTGCTGGAGGTCCGGAATTCCGGTCAGCAGAAGATGAAGTACGTGTTCTCGCCTTCTGCGAGAGAATAGAAGAATCCAAATCAATATTTGAGATACAAGAATTCGCACGATAGAATAGAAATAAAAATTGAGTTTTTTCCTAACTCAATAGCCTCTGAGAGATATACAGACGTCTCTGTACCAATCCTTCAGACTCTACTAATCTTGCTCGTGGATTGTGAGGCCTAAGTAAACCTAGTGCTCTGATACCAACTTGTCACGACCCAAATTCCCAACCTTAGGGATCGTGATGGCGCCTAACACCACACTTGCTAGGCAAGCCAATGTTAGAATTCGATTGACCAACTTTCTTAATTAATTACTTAAGCATAAATAAAACTATTTAAAATGGACTTAATTAATATAATTTCCAACAACCTCAAAACAAAATAATAATAATAACCAACTAAATGAAACAACCACGAACTAATTATATAATTAACTCTAAGACTACCCCAGGGTCTGGTGTCACAATCCATGAACTACTAAAGAATACTACAAATAATGGCTGAAAGAAATAGTGTAACTATTCTGAATGTAATAAAACAGTGTAAATAATAATTAGAGAAGACTCTCGGAATCTGTGTACGCCGGCAGATGTACCTCGTGTCTCCAAACGAATCGGGTGGTCGTCCTGGAATCCTCTACTGCTGACTAGTACCTGGATCTGTGCAAATGAGCATAGAGTGTAGTATCAGTACAACCGACCCCATGTACTGAGTAAGTGCCGAGCCTAACCTCAGCGAAGTAGTGACGAGGCTAAGTCGGGCTTCAAAAATATAATCGATAACAACAATAAATAATAAAGCCAGAAAGAAATCTAAACAAATAGATAAATAAGTGCTGGAACAAAATTAAATAACTCAGCTCTAACCAATTCTCAAATAACTCTTCAAAGTTCCAAACTTTAACTTTGAATAAAAATAGTACTGAAATATTTAAAGAGTAGTAAAATAGACATTTTAACTTTTCGAAACTTTTATTTTCTTGTTCTTTTAAAAATCAGTAAAATATAAATGTCCTCCCTTATCGCTTCTTGTTGCGGCGTGCAACCCGCTCCCACCTGTCCTCCCTTATTTCTCCTCCCTAAAATATCACCCTCATTACTCCAGTTGCGGCGTGCAACCCGATCCCACCTGTCCACCCTTATCACTCCGTGTTGCGACGTGCAACCCGCTCCCACCAGACATATCATATCAATTTATTTATAAGTTTCACAATTCAAACCAAGCCTTTCACAATATTTTTGTCTCCACAATTACGAATAATAAACTATATTTTTCTCATAACTTCATCAATATCCTCTCAACCATGAAACCAACAAGAATAACAAATATGAATATTTATTTCGTAAAAACAATGCCAAACCTCTCAACAATTTTTATATCACAAGAAAACCAGCTCAAACAACCAATACTCTTTCCAAATAGTCACAACAATATCTAACAACAAATCAACAAGGAAAAATATTCATAGAAACAATAATGAACATATAACAATTAAGACAATAATCAAATAAGTGGGGAACAGGAAATGGGANTAACTTTATTGAAAAATATAATTTTTTCTAAATTTTCTCAAAAAAAGTGAAAACCCGACCCCGAGCCCGCTTGGTCTAAACTCGGGGTTCGGACCAAAGTACGTTTACCTATTCACCCACGAACCCAAATATGCTATTAGTTTTGAAATCCAACCTTAATTTGATATAAAAATTCAATTTTTACAAAACTCCCTAACCCAAACCCTCAATTTTTACCATGAAAATTCTTTGTTTTTGCTTTAAAAGTGATGCAAAATAATAACGGATTGAAAGAACAAGGTTTGGAGTTGATTACCTATGAATTGAGGATGATAATTGCTGAAGAAAAATCGTTTTTAGGGCTGGAACTTCGAAAATTTGGAGAAGAAAGGTTTCTGCCTGTTTTAAAATTGGCTTTTATAGGGCTGGGCAGTCGACCATCGTACCTGCGGTGCTTGGGTCGCATCTACAAGCCCGCAGGTGTGGAAAAAGGATCGCACCTGCGGAAATGGCTTAAGTATCTGGGGGGTCGCACCTGTGGCGGTTTGACTGCTCCTGCAGGACCGCACCCGTGGAGAAGGTGTTCGCATCTGCGAGGTGGCCGCACCTGCGGACCAGGTGAGCGCACATGCGGTCTCGCACCTGCGGCCCTAGGCTCGCAGGTGTGGGCACACCAGAACTGGTGCACCAACAGTGTTTGTTTCACTTTTAACACTCTGAAACCTACTCAAAACTTACTCGAGCCCTCGGGGCTCTAAAATAATTATGCACGCAAGTCTAAAAATATCATACGGACTGGCTCGTGCGATAAAATCATGAAAATAACATGTAAATCTATGAATTAAACCTCAAAACTCATCATTTTCAACAAAAACTCTTAAAGTTCATAATTTCTCAACCGGATGTCTGAATCACACCAAACGAACTCTGTTTTTCACCAAATTTCATAGTTAACCTTTAAATATCATAACCAGATGTACCGAGCTCCGGAACCAAAATACGGACACGATACCAATGATTTTTAGCATTATTTCTTTTCTTTAATTCACAAACATTTTAGCAAAATAATTTCTTTCAAAAATTGATTTCTAAGGCTTGGGACCTCGGAATTCATTTCCGGGCACACGCCCGAGTCCCATATTTTACTGCGGACCTCCCGGGATCGCCGAGACACGGATACGAGTCCGTTTACTCAATATGTTGACCAAAGTCACTAAATTACTATTTCTCATATTTTCACATAGATGCTTTCCGATTTCACGCCCGGACTGCACACGCAAATTGAGGTATTTAATTTTAGTCTTTTTATGATTATTTAGCATGGAACAGAGTCTAATTTTATAAAATGACCAATTGGATCATCACATGAAAAATATCAATTTATGCTAATGCATAGTTTTAAAGGTATTATGTATTTTTAAGAAATTATAGGGAATAATTGGGTGTCAATAACTGCCCCTCTTTACCCGGAAAGTATGAAAGAGTTGTCGGGTAAAGATATGATGACCAATTTTGACCGAGCGAGATAGTTTGAGAGATTTAGGCAGCTCTCTGGTTTTTGAGCTGCCTACATATCCCTGGTTTTATAGGAATCAAGCCGTGTGTAGTTCTGGATTCATCGGCGGAATAAACCGATGAAATCATCACAATAACAGACAAGAGATTTCGGGATAGGTGAAAGAATGGTTATGGTGAGCAATTAGGTTTGAGGTAGTTGAAGGAATCAGAGCGGGATTGCTTTTATTGGGATAACAGTTGCTTATCGGGTCACCTACGAATAAAGAGATGCTATGAGCGCATATTTGTGTAGAAATTTAAACATGATGCAGATTCCTTTTAGACCATAAGAATTTTCTTCGGACGGTTGAGGATGACGTCCTTAGACCATGATGTCCTGGGCTATGAATATTTCAGTGAGGGATTCACAAGCCATGAAATGATTTTCTTGGGCCATTAAAATGGTGTCTCTAAACCATGACGCCTTTGAATAATGATATGAAAATTTGAAAGATCCTCAGGACATGACATGGTGTGTTCCGACTATGAGGATGATGCCTTTAAACAATGACCCTTTGTATAAGTTGGCGATATTTCAGCCCATGATATGCAATAATATGATGCTAAAATCAGCAAGGTAAGGCTTAGTCTTGTGAAGTTGAGGACAGAACTGTAACGACCCAGCCGGTCGTTTTGTGTATCAAGGTCCCATTTTCTTTAAATGAAACCTTCCATAGCGGCGATTCGTGCTTTATGACTCGCGGGAGCGGGTTGTCTGGGATTTGGGAATGATTTGGATGGTTTAGGAACACTTGGTTCCTTAAGGCTGGCCTATTTGGCCAAGTTTGACTTCGGTCAACATTTTGAGACAACGACCTCGGAATCGAATTTTGACAGCTCCAGTAGCTCCGTATGATGATTTCGGTCTTGGGCGTATGTTCGGCTCGGGTTTCTGATGACCCAGGAGCATTTCGGCACCCGAAATGGAAATCGGGATTTCCTTAAGTTTAGAATTTGGCCTGCAATGCGACTTCATGCTATCGGGGTCCGAATGGAATTTCGGGACCGGCAATAGTTTCGAATAGTCATTTATGACTTGTCTACAAATTTTGGGTCATTCCGAGTAGTATAGACCCGTCTGGCGTAATGTAATGAATTCTAGAATTTCAAAGTTCTTAAGTTTGAAATTTGGTTTTGGGGTTGAATTTTGAGTTTCGTGGTTGTTTTTCATGTTCCGGAAGTTCGAGTGAGTCCGTATCATGAATACAGACTTGCCGGTGCTTTTGGACAGGGTTCCGGGGAGCTCGGAGGTATTTTAGACCCCCGGGAGCTAAGTTCGAAAAACTAGAAATTTTCTGTCTGGTTTCCTTCTCTGCGATCGCAGAAGCAGGGATACGATTGCAGAGAAGTAATTATGCTGGGCCATCCAATGTTCTTTGTGATCGCAAATATCACTCCACGATCGCATAAGGTCCCCTTCCCAACTCTTTGCGAACGCAGATTCACCCCTGCGATCGCACAAGTCACCTACCTACCCCCCTACTTCCTGTTCCACTCTATGGTCGCAGAACTCACTCCTGCGATCGCGTAAGCCTACCTCCCTACCCTCTGCGGTCGCATTGAAGGTTTTTCTGGGCAGTATTTAAATGTCCAATTACAGGATTCTTCTTCATTATTCAATACCCAACCTCCATTAGAGCTCCTCAAAGCTAGGGAAAAGCTGTCCAAGGTCAAGTCCGTCCAGGTTAGTATGATTTTCTCTCTAAATTCATGAATATATTATGGAAATCTAGCTAGTTATCTATTAAAATACCAAAAATCATGAAATTTGGTAGTCATTCCTAGGGCTTTGATAATTAGTGAATTATCCCTTTTTAGCCATGAACTCCTAAATAAATTATGTAATTACGATCCTTGGACTTCGGGTAATTCATTCCTTCGAGGATTTTCAAAATCCGAACGCGTAGGCCCAGGGTCGAAATTTCAAAAACCTTCAAGAATGCTATATTTTGGATTTCTTGTTAATTATTATTCTTGGAGCATATATTGATTCAACTATGCTATGTTTGGCTAGCTGTGAGCCGTCGAGGGTAGTTTCAGAATTTCGGGCGCATATTTTATCCGGTCCTTGGTCCGAGGATGCTTTTATCGAGGTGAGTCTCCTTTCTAATCTCGTAAGAGGGAAATTGTCCCTCTAGGTAACTTTGTTTGCTATGTGATCTTGTTTGGGGGCTACGTACGCGCCGAGTGACGAGAGTCCGTATGTAGTGGCTATTACTGCTTCGTCCGGGTAGCTAGGGCACAACATGCTTATTGTTTTCCCCTGTTGTAGCATAGACATGACTTGTATACTTGTTTGATTGTTATTGTTGTCTTTGAACGTTGTGATACTCGGATTGATTTAAGTGTGATAAGAGAATCACGACAGAGTGATGATTGATTATATTATGGGATCGGGCCGTACGCCACGACAGAGTGATGATTGATTATATTATGGGATCGGGCCGTACGCCATAACAGAGTGATGATTGATTATATTATGGGATCGGGATGTACGCCACGACGAGATTGAGGCTACCACGGTGGGATCGGGACGTACGCCACAGCGAGATTGAGACTACCAGGGTGGGATCAAGCCGTACGCCACGGCGAGATTGAGACTACCAGGGTGGGATCGGGCCGTATGCCACAGCGAGATTAAGACTACCAGGGTGGGATCAGGTCGTACGCTACGGTGGATATCAAACTTGATTGATTTGAGATTGTTATTTGATGCCGGATATTGATGTACTTGATTATTTGTTTTACATGCCTACAGTTTTCTTTACATTCTGCTTACTTTACGACTGTTGGACCTTAGTGAGTATCGAGTCGACCTCTCGTCACTACTTTTTCGAGATTAGACGGGATACTCACTAGGTACATATTTATATATATGTACTCATGCTGCACTTTCTTTCCTTTTATGTACTTGATTGTACATGTCCGGAGGTTGGTCCATCTGATTTTCAGGCCGGTGCCAGATATTGATAGCGTGGTCATACTTCACGGTGAGCCCCCTTCCTGGCGACTTCCTAGCAGCACCCTGGAGTTTCTTTTGTTATGCTCTCTATCTATTTCATTCAGACTGAGACCATGTATATGTTGTAGTCATTGTATATTCAGTAGTTGCCTGTAACACTCGTGACACTAGTTCCTGGCACACACATAGTATATATTTTGGGGTTTTGAGATGTATATCAATGTATAGGTTTTATTTCGGCCTTGTATCTACTATGATTTTCCCTTCACTCAAGGCTAGTATCATGTTAGTTGTTATAAACTGGTAATCCTTGACTTGTTTGATCGAATGGGAACGGTATCACTTAGTGAATGATATATCGATTTGCCTAACCCCGCTGTTGGGCACCATCGCGACCTGAATTAGGATTTGGGTCGTGACAACGTGGTATCAGAGCCTTAGGTTCACGTAGTCTCACGAGTCACGGGCAAACCCAGTAGAGTCTTGCGGATCGGTACGGAGACGTTTGTACTTATCTTTAGGAGGCTATAGGGCATTAAGAAACTCTTTTTGTTCATGTCCTATCATGCAATCAGTGATGTACTCAAACCTGTTCTTCTACTCTCTCACAGATGGTGAGGACGCGTACTTCACATGTTCCTGATCCAGGGGAGGCTACTACCCCCGCCGCTCGAGGCCGCGGTAGGGGCAGGGGTAGGGCTCCTGTTTGTAGTAGGGGGCGAGGGCGTCCCAGAGCTGTACCGGTTGCACCGATTAGGGATAGTTATGTTGAGGAGCAGGATGAGCTACCTCCAGTAGTTCAACCACCAGATGAGTTTATGACGGCGCCGGGTTTCCAGGAAGTCATAGGTCGTATGCTGAGGTTCATGGACACTATGTCCCAGGCAGGGGTACTTCCATCAGATCCTGCTACTTCCCAGGAAGAAGGGGGAGTTCAGACCCCCACCGCTCAGGTTACAGGACCAGCAACAACAGTACATCGTACTCCAGATATTCCACCAGTGATCGTGGTTCATCCTAGGGAGGCAGCACCGGAGCCCAGGCCAGTTGCAGAGATAGACCAGCATAAGCTGCTAGGTAGATGGACCCAGCTCTGCCCTCCGACCTTCGGGGGTGAGCGGGGAGAGGATGCACAGGATTTTATCGAGAGGTGCAGGGACAAACTGCACAACATGAGGATATTAGAGTCACATGGCGTAGACTTCACGACATTTCAGCTTGAGGGCAGAGCTCGCCGCTAGTGGCAGTCTTATGTACTCAGTAGACCAACAGGGTCTCCACCAGTTACTTGGGAGCAGTTTATTCAGTTATTTTTTGACAGATACATTCCACCATCTGAGAGGGAGGGGCTTCGGGGTCAGTTTTAGAGGTTAGAGCAGGGGCAGATTATGAGGCCAGGTTCTCAGAGTTGTCTCGCCATGCTCTCATGATATTGCCCACATATGCTGAGAGGGTTCGTCGGTTTGTGGCAGGCTTACATCCGTGTATCAGTACTTCCATGGCCAGAGAGGTGGAGATGGGTACCCCATATCAGCTTGTAGCCGAGATAGCTCGACGTATCGAGGGTTATCGTGCGAGGAGTAGAGAGCAGGGTCAGCAAGACAAGAGGCCCAGGTTCACAGGTGACTTCAGAGGGGCTCCAGCTAGGGCCAGGGGTCAGTACAAAGGTGTCCAATTCAGCAGGCCTTCTTATTCAGCACCTCCAGTACATCCTAGGGTTGTTCAAGTCAGGCCCCAATTTAGCGCCATGCCAGAGCGCTCCTATCATCCTCCAGCCATCTAGAGTGCACCCGACAGTTATTCTAGCCATCAGAGATCCTCCAGTCCTTATCCAGTGCTTTACCAGAGGATTCACACCGCTTTTCAGCTATTTAGTAGTGCTAGGGGGTTGCTTCGAGTGTGGGGATCTGAGTCACGCATGGTGGTTTTTTCCCAGGTATCGGGGCAAGGCCGTGTAGCAGAGCCAGTAGCCTATGATTACAGCACCAGCATCACGACCACCTAGGGGTGGAGGTCAGGTTGGCAGGGCTCGCCCTAGAGGAGGAGGCCAGCCAGGAAGGGGTCGTTCAGCTCCAGCTCGTCCTGGGGGAGCTCAGTCATCGGGTGCTCCAGCCAGATTTTATGCTATTCCAGCCAGGGCAGATGTAGTGGCATCAGATGCCGTGATTACAGGTATTATTCGGTCTGTGGCAAAGAGGCTTCAGTGCTATTTGATCCAGGGTCTACATATTCATATGTTTCAGCATTATTTGCCCATTCTCTGGATGTTATTTGTGAGTTTTTGGGTTCTACTTGTATGTATCCACTCCTGTGGGAGACTCTGTAATGGTAGACTAGGTCTACCGGTCTTGTGTGATTACTTTATGTGGGTTTGAGACCAGAGCCGACCTGTTGTTACTTGATATGGTTGAATTCGAGGTCATTTTGGGCATGGATTGGCTATCCCCTCATCATGCTGTCCTGGATTGCCATGCCAAGATAGTTACATTAGCCATGCCTGATTCGTTGAGGATGGAGTGGAGAGGTGCTTCAGTTAGTGCCTTCAGCTGGGTCATTTTCTTCATGAAAGCTCGGCACATGGTCGAGAAACGGTGTCTGTCTTATCTTGCTTATGTTCGGGACGCCACCACCGAGTCTCCTACCCTGATTCAGTGCCTGTCGTTTGGGAGTTTTCGGATGTGTTTCCTTCAGATCTTCCGGGCATGCCTCCAGATCGAGATATAGATTTCTGCATTGATTTGGCTCCAGATACGCAACCTATTTCTATTCCACCCTATCGTATGGCTTCTAAGGAGCTAAAGGAACTGAAGGAGCAGCTTGAGGAGTTGTTGGCGAAGGGATTTTTTAGGCCAAGTGTGTCGCTGTGGGGTGCTCCAGTCCTTGTTGTGAACAAGAAGGATGGGTCTATGCGGATGTGTATTGACTACCAACAGTTGAATAAAGTGACCATCAAGAAAAAGTATCCTCTGCCGCGCATTGATGATTTGTTTGATCAGCTATAGGGTGCTCGTGTGTTCTCTAAGATTGATCTGAGGTCTAGTCATCACCAGTTGAAGATTCGGGCTTCTGATATCCCGAAGACTGCATTTCGCACCAGATATGGCCACTATGAGTTCTTAGTGATGTCCTTTGGCTTGACTAATGCCCCAGCAGCATTTATGGACTTGATGAATAGGGTATTCAGGCCGTATATCGACTCCTTCGTTATTGTTTGCATTGATGATATATTGATCTACTCATGGATCCAGGGAGAGCACGAAAAGCATTTGAGAGTTGTACTTCAGGCCTTGCGAGAGCAGAAGCTGTATGCTAAGTTCTCCAAGTGTGAGTTTTGGTTAGAGACTGTGGCATTTCTGGGGCATGTGGTGTCCGGTGAGGGCATCAACGTTGATCCACAGAAGATTGAGGCAGTTCAGAGTGGGCCGCGTCCTACTTCAGCTTTTGAGATCAGGAGTTTTCTGGGTGTAGCAGGTTATTACCATCGGTTCGTGGAGGGGTTTTCTTCTATTGCAGCCCCATTGACTAGATTGACTCAAAAGAATGCTCCATTTTTGTGGTCCGACGATTATGAAGCGAGCTTTCAGAAGCTCAAGTTAGCATTGACTTCAGCACCAGTGTTATCATTGCCTTCTAATTCGGGAGTATATGTAATGTATTGCGACGCTTCACGCGTTGGGTTGGGATGCGTGCTGATGCAGGATGGCAGGGTTATTGCTTATGCGTCGCGCCAGCTGAAGGTTCATGAAAAGAATTACCTTTTACACGATTTGGAGTTGGCGGTGATTGTTCGTGCTCTAAAGATATGGCGCCATTATCTATATGGTGTATCTTGTGAGGTCTATACTGACCACCACAGCCTAGAGTACCTGCTTAAGCAGAGGGACCTTAATTTGAGGTAGCGGAGGTGGATTGAGCTGTTGAAAGACTATGATCTCACTATTCTGTATCATCCGGGCAAGACAAATGTAGTGGTGGATGCATTGAGTAGGAGAGCAGCTAGCATGGGTATTTTGGCCTTCATCTCAGCTGAGGAGAGGCCTTTAGCCTTGGACATTCAGTCCTTGGCCAACCGTTTGGTAAATATTGGACCTTTCAGAGCCCTGTCGAGTTTTAGCTCATGTGGTAGCTCAGTCGTCATTATTGGGAGAGATCAAGGCTCGACAGTTTGATGATCCCCGCCTAGCAGAGCTTAGGGATACGGTGGTCCAGGGCAGGGCCAAGGGGATTACTTTGGGTGAGGATGGTGTTCTGCGACTCCAGCGCTGATTGTGTGTTCCTAATGTTGATGGCCTGAGGGAGAGGATTCTAGCAGAGGCTCAGAGTTCTCGGTATTCTATTCACCTAGGAGCTACGAAGATGTACCGTGATTTGAAGTAGCACTACTGGTGGAGGCCGATGAAGAAAGACATTGTTCAGCATGTGGCTAGGTGTCTTAATTGTCAGCAGGTTAAGTACGAGCATCAGCGGCCAGGAGGCTTGTTTCAGCAGATGCCCATTCCTCAGTTGAAATGGGAGCGTATCACAATGGACTTCGTGGTTGGGTTGCCTCGGACTTTGCGGAAGGTTGATGCGGTTTGGGTCATTGTGGATAGATTGACCAAATCGGCACATTTCATTCCTGTGGCTACTACTTATACTACAGAGAGGCTAGCTCAGATTTACCTTCGTGAGATAGTCCGGTTGCAAGGTGTGCCGGTGTCTATCATTTCAGATCGGGGTCCTCAGTTCACTTCGCACTTCTGGAGAGCTTTGCATAGCGAGATGGGTACTCAGATAGACCTCAGTTCAGCATTTCACCCTCAGAATGATGGCCAGTCAGAGCGTACAAGTCAGATTTTGGAGGATATGCTCAGGGCTTGCGTGATTGATTTCGGGGGTCAGTGGGACCAGTTCTTGCCTTTAGTGGAGTTTGCATAAAATAATAGTTATCAGTCCAGCATCGAGATGGCTCATTTTGAGGTTTTATATGGTCGGCGATGCCGTTCTCCGATTGGGTGGTTTTAGCCTGGTGAGGCCAAGTTATACAGTTCAGATATGGTCAGAGATGCCTTGGAAAGGGTGAAGATTATTCAGGAGAGGCTCCGTACAGCCCAGTCTAGGTAGAAGAGCTACGCAGATCAGCGGGCACGTGATGTAGCAGTCATGGAGGGAGATAAGGTCATGTTGAAGGTTTCACCGATGAAGGGCATTATGAGATTTGGGAAGAAAGGCAAGTTGAGCCCCAGGTTTATAGGTCCTTTCGAGGTACTGAAGCGGGCTAGAGAGGTTGCTTATGAGATTGCTTTACCTCCAGCCTTATCAGGAGTTCACCCAGTATTTCACGTATCTATGCTTCGCAGGTATCACGCCGACTTCTCGCACGTGGTTGATTACAGCACTATCCAGTTAGATGAGAAGTTGGGCTTCCAGGAGGAGCCAGTTGCCATTATTGATAGGCAGGACCGCCAGTTGAGGTCTAAGACAGTTTCTGCGGTTAAGGTCCAGTGGAGGGGCCAACCAGTTGAGGAGGCGACTTGGGAGTCCGAGCGGGACATGCGGAGAAGATATCCACAGCTATTCAGCACTCCAGGTACGATTCTAGTCCCGTTCCAGGACGAACATTTATTTAAGAGGGGGAGAATGTAAAGACCCAGCCGGTCATTTTGCGTATCAGGGTCCCTTTTCCTTAAATGAAACCTTCCATGCAGCTATTCGTGCTTTATGACTCACGGGAGCGGGTGGTCCGGGATTTGAGAATGATTTGGATGGTTTAGGAACACTTGGTTCCTTAAGGCTAGCCTATTTGGCCAAGTTTGACTTCGGTCAACATTTTGAGAAAACGACCTCGGAATCAAGTTCTGACAGCTCCAATAGCTCCGTATGATGATTTCGGACTTGGGCGTATGTTCGGCTCGGGTTTTTGATGACCCGGGAGCGTTTCGGGGCCCGAAATGGAAATCAGGATTTCCTTAAGTTTAGAATTTGGCCTGGAACAGGACTTCATGCTATCGGGGTCCGAATGGAATTCAGGGACCGTCAATAGTTCCGAATAGTCATTTATGACTTGTCTGCAAAAGTTTGGGTCATTCCGAGTAGTATAGAACCATCCGGCGTAATGTAATGAATTCTCGAATTTCAAAGTTCTTAAGTTTGATTAATTTGGTTTTGGGGTTGAATTTTGAGTTCCGTGGTTGTTTTTCATGTTCCGGAAGTTCGAGCGAGTCCGTATAATGAATACAGACTTGCCGGTGCTTTTGGACGGGGTCCCTGGGGCTCGGGGGTGTTTTAGACCCCCAGGAGCTAAGTTGGAAAAAACAAAAATTTTCTGTCTGGTTTCCTTCTCTGCGATCGCAGAAGCAGGGATACGATCGCAGAGAAGTAATTATGCTGGGCCATCAAATGTTCTCTGCGATCGTACACATCACTCTGCGATCGTATAAGGTCCCCTTCCCAACTCTCTGCGAATGCAGACTCACCCCTGCGATCGCACAAGTCACCTACCTACCCCCCCCTACTACAGGTTCCACTCTACGGTCACAGACCTCACTCCCGCGATCGCATAAGCCTACCTCCCTACCCTCTGCGATCGCAGGCCCCATCTATGCGATCGCATAGTGCTTCCTGGGGGCCAGTGTCATTTGTTCTCCGCGATTGCAGTCCTGATGCCGCGATCGCAGTGAAGGTTTTCCTGGGCAGTATTTAAATATCCAATTACGGGATTCTTCTTCATTATTCAATACCCAACCTCCATTAGAGCTCCTCAAAGCTAGGGAAAAGTTGTCCAAGGTCAAGTCCTTCCAGGTTAGTATGATTTTCTCTCTAAATTCATTAATTTATTATGGAAATCTAACTAGTTGTCTATTAAAATATAAAAAATCATGAAATTTGGTAGTCATTCCTAGGGCTTTGATAATTAGTGAATTATCCCTTTTTAGCCATGAACTCCTAAATAAATTATGTAATTACGATTCTTGGACTTCGAGTAGTTCATTCCTTCGAGGATTTTCAAAATCCGAACGCGTGGGCCCGGGGTCAAAATTTCAAAAACCTTCAAGAATGCTACATTTGGGATTTCTTGTTAATTCTTATTCTTGGAGCATAAATTGATTCAATTATGCTATGTTTGGCTAGCTGTGAGCCGTTGAGGGTAGTTTTTGAATTTCGGGCGCATATTTTATCCGGTCCTTGGTCCGAGGAGTGCTTTAATCGAGGTGAGTCTCCTTTCTAACCTTGTAAGAGGGAAATTGTCCCTCTAGGTAACCTTGTTTTCTATTGATCTTGTTTGGGGGATACGTACGCACCGAGTGACGAGAGTCTGTACGTAGTGGCTATTACTGCTTCGTCTGGGTAGCTAGGGCACATCATGCTTATTTTTTCTCGTGTTGTAGCATAGACATGACTTGTATACTTGTGTGATTGGAATTGTTGTCTTTGAACGTTGTGATACTTGGCTTGATTTAAGTGTGATAAGAGAATCATGGCAGAGTGATGATTGACTATATTATGGGATCAGGCCGTACGCCACGACAGAGTGATGATTGATTATATTATGGGATCGGACCGTATGCCACGGCAGAGTGATAATTGATTATATTATAGGATCGGGCCGTACGCCACGGCGAGATTGAGACTACCAGGGTGGGATCGGGCCGTACGCCATGGCGAGATTAAGACTACCAGGGTGGGATCGGGCCATACGCCACGGCGGATATCAAACTTGTTTGAATTGTTATTTGATGCTGGATATTGATGTACTTGATTATTTGTTTTACATGTCTACAGTTTTCTTTACATCCTGCTTACTTTACGACTGTTGGACCTTAGTGAGTATCGAGTCGACCTCTCGTTACTACTTCTTCGAGATTAGACGGGATACTCACTGGGTATATATTTATATATATTTACTCATGCTGCACTTTCTTTCCTTTTCTGTACTTGATTGTACAGGTCCGGAGGCTGGTCCATTTGATTTTCAGGCCGGTGCCAGATATTGATAGCGTGGTCATACTTCACAGTGAGCTGCTTTCCTTGCGACTTCCTAGCAGCACCCTGGAGTTTCTTTTGTTATGCTCTCTGTCTATTTCATTCAGACTGAGACCCTGTATATGTTGTAGTCATTGTATATTTAGTAGTTGCCCGTGACACTAGTTCCTGGCACACACGCGGTATATTTTTGGGGTTTTGGGATGTATATCTATGTATATGTTTTATTTCGGCCTTGTATCTACTATGATTTTTCCTTCACTCAAGGCTAGTATCATGTTAGTTGTTATAAACTGGTAATCATTGACTTGTTTGATCGAATGGGAAAGGTATCACTTAGTGAAAGTTATATCGGCTTGCCTAACCCCGCTGTTGGGCGCCATCGCGACTTGAATTAGGATTTGGGTCGTGACAAGAGCTTAGCCCGAAAGAAGAGCAAAATAGATAGTCCCAGAGAGACAACGCTTAGTCTCGGAAAAAATGCAAATAGGAGGCAAAGCTTAGCCTTATGCGAGATTCGGGACAAGTCTTAGTCCCATGCAAATGGAAGGTAGAGCTTAGCCTTGTGCAGATGGAGACATAGCTTAGTCTCATGAAAGATGCGGGACAGAGCTTAGTCCCATGCAAATGAAGGCAGAGCTTAGACTTATGCAAGTATGGAGGTAGGTCTTAGCCTCATGCAAGTATGGAGGTAGAGTTTAACCTCGTGCAAGATGCGGGACATGGATTAGTCCCATGCAAATGAAGGTAGAGCTTAGCCTTAAGCAAGTATGGAGGTAGGGCTTAGCCTCATGCAAGTATGGAGGTAGAGCTTAACCTCGTGCATGGTGCGGGACATGGCTTAGTCCCATTCAAGAATTGGAATAAATAGTAGATGATAGCAGTGTTTTCTTAGCTCGTAGTAAATTCCAGTATTGCGGTTGTTCTGAAGATTGTGACTTCGAGGCATGTATATTCTTATTTCCTGCCACCAAAGAAAATTGAGAGTTATGTAAGAGAGGAGGTCAGTTCGTGCCTTCGTCGGCTTTGCTTGACTTGCTTCACTTGGTCTGAAGATTCTGTTCAACTTGTGAGGTTTGTAACCCTATGGCAGTTCTACATCCGGCTGTATGCATATGTCTTCATTGTTCAGACCTTCTATCCCCTTGATTCCTTCTACGCCTTGGACTCGGCTGGTTAACTTCCTGAGCTCCTCGGCCAGGTTCTTAATGATCATGTCCTTATCAGCAAATTCTAGTGCATAAGAGATGGGTTGAGTGGAGTGAGGTAGGGCCTCTACATATATAGGGTTATTTTGGTGACCTGGGGTTTGGGTGTAGTGGTGATCATTGGTGGAATATTGGTGTTCGGGAATAACTGGCGGAGTATTTTATGGAGTGTGGTAGGTGTTTGGTTAGTACTGTGGTGGCATAACTTGATTTTTTGGTGGAGGTACGTAATGGTGGGGTGCGTGAGGATTTTTGGGCGCTTGTTGGGTGTGTTTTGAGGTGGTGCGGGGTTCTGGGTGTTTGGATGACTGACGTCTGGGACGCTAAGTGAGAAGGATAGGTTTTCCACATTCTGGACTTGCTCAAGCTCACCCTGGAGTTCCACTATTTTCTGTTCAAACCGCGAGACTGCATCATTTGGGGTCTAAGTACCCCTACCCTTAGAAGTTTCCACACATTCAACCTGTGTGTTGTTTTCTTTTCTGGTGTTGTTAAAATCCTCCATTCACTTTTCCCTTGCCTTTTGGTGGACTAGGAGGAGGAGAAGGTGGAGGGTCCCTACATCTTGTGTGATAAGTTGATGATGCCAGTATGCACGAACCAACCTTTGGGGAATGGGAATAATCAATAGAAAGAGGATAAAAACAAAAGGTAGCCAAGTTAGTAAGAATTCTGATACAAGTATTTGCAGTATTTAAACACATATTGCAGGAATGTAAATTTGCGTCCTTGTTTGGGAGCTTCTTTGTGGCCGAGGTAGGACTAGCGACACGTTGATTTGGAGAACTTTAGATGCCAGTAAATGCCTCATTTCATTAATATAAAAATAGACGAATCCCAAAATGACGCTAATATAATAATAAAGATTAGTTACTATTGGCACTTGGCCTTATTACATTGAGGAAAGCAACCAAATATAGCCTACTTGGTCCCAGAATGACCTTCCCCAGACTCCATCTTCTTGACTCCATCAAACAGGTTCCCCAGCTCGCGCAGACCCACCAACAGGTAGGCTCTAGCCAAGTGTCCTCCCTCGCTTCCTTCAGCATTCTGGCAAACTTTGATCCTCTTTATTATTTTACCTTCCAGTTCCACCAAACCTCGCTCCAGATATTCCAACCTTCTGTTGGAGGTGATAGCCATTTTCTTCCATTCTTTGATCAACCTCATGTTTGTCTCATGTATTTCCGGATGCTCATTCTCGGAGTCATGAACCCTCTTGCGTAGTCGGTTGTATTTGACTTGAGCCTCAGTATCTTCATTTATGATCCTATTTCCTCGACCAATATGTGGCCTCACTATCCCCTCTAGGTTGTCTTCTAGCCATGCCGGGTAGAGAGGTGCACACCCAGCGTGATACCTGTCTGGCTCAATATTGTTCTTTTCCATAATGATATTGCAGTGCCACATGTGTTGAGCTTGGCACTTGTAAGGGATGTCGTGGTCTTGAAAGTCTGCTTGAAGTGAATCATCTTTGCAACCCTTTGTACAACCTGCTTCCTGCCTGCTTGCCTCATAACTCGGAAGGGAACATAAGGGTATATGCCTCTCAACCCAATCAACATTAAGTATGGAGCGTCCCTGGACCTGATGATGAACTCGTCTGTTGGGAACCATTCAAACATCCATTGTACTTGTTACTCGGACAGATTGACGAAGAACTCTACCCATTCTTTGGCACTTTCTAGCTGAGCAAACCTGTCTAGAATGTAAGTCATCCTCTTGGGGTGATGGAAGGCAATATGGTCATTCCAAGCCCTTCGCATAAATTCTTGGTGATACTGACCCTTTTGAAAATGTTCTAATAACCATAATTGCAGCAACAAATTACAACCCTCAAAATGCTTAATCCTATTTTGATAGTGGTCCAGAGCACTGTAGATGTCGTCTATGATCATAGGGACTATAATTTATGTTTGTCCCTCAATTCTCTCTATTAAGGTCTTGGTGACCATGGCTAGTCTAGTATGGATTCTTTCCCTTTTCACCGGGAACACTATAAAACCTAAGAAGCACATAATGAACACGAACACTCTACGGTAGATGTGACCTAGAGAAGTGATAGAATATTCATCATGGAATGTACGGTAAGACTTGCTATGGACGTATCTTTCGTACAGATATTCGAAGGGTATATATGATTTCTGTAAGTGCTCCAAGTCAGCATTTTTCTTCAAACACATCATATTTAGGAACCATTTACCACTTCGGTTCTCAAGTACCAATAGCCCAGGGCTATCCCAAGTCAGTCCAGCAAATCCCCCAATTTCTTCCAGGTGTGGTGTCATTTCCATATCCCCAAAATGGAACACAACTCTTTCACTATCTCAGAACAGAGTTGCAGCTTCGATCAGCATATTGTTTGGATGAATGTCTAGCAGGGAAGGTAAATTTCCTAAGTATTTTCTCACGTGTTTCTTGTCACTTGAGGAATGGTGTTCCCACCAATCTAGTAGCAATGGTGGAAGGTTGTTGACCATGCCGAATCAGGGGACCACGTGCCTCATTTTTTGCAAAAAAAAAAAGTTAGGCCCTTTTCCCACCTAATTCGACTATTTTTACATTCATGATTAGCATGATTGCATTTAGTTCTCCAAATTAATGCGTGGAACGTGGTTGTGTCCATTGGGATTATGGAAACCCCGGTGGAGTTTGGATAAGGCTTGTCTTAAAGGGTTATTATGTGGACAACATATTAACCCGACTAGGTTTGACCATGATGCATGCACAATTAAAATAAGAGTGACGTTACTATGGGGGTCTAGACTGGTACCCTCAAGCGGACAACTTTAGGGGGAAAGGCAAGGAACCGTCGACTGCACCGCTGATCGACTAGTTTTACCGCAAATAAACTTGTCCGAATTTAAAGGGTGATATATTGAAAGAGCGCAACCACTCATCAAGCGTTGCTATATGATTGTATAGGCATGAGTGGAATATGATGTTGAGCATGACTTATGCATCAATAAATAGCATGTTGTCACATATTTGCATGTCGGGAAAGAGATAAATACATCATTTATAATTGAAAGACAGTTAAGAGGGAAAACAAAAAAAAAAGTCAGTTTCGTATTGAGGAAATAAATACTTGAAAATAAACAGTTAAGTCCACATAAAAGGGGAAGATAAATGGTGCAGGTATTAACAAAGTAAGGCACATTCAGACTAATTCACAAAGCAATTTGTTATGGTAAAAGCCTAGAATCCCCAACAGAGTCGCCATGCTGTCGCGCCCCCTTTTTCGTCGCGGAGTCTTGGTTTCGAAATTTTGAGGACAACTCGTTTCCTTTTGGGAAAGGGGTACAAGAAGTTGAAGAGTCACCATCTAACGTATTAAGGTTCATTAAGGCACCTATTGCAAGTAACTCATAAAACCAGTTTGTGTTACAATAGATTGGGTAAGGGCTTGAGATTACCTTGAGAGGAAGGTGTTAGGCACCCCTCGAGGTCCACAATGGTGGGTCCCCGCCAAACTTACTTTGTGAATTATTCATTTGACAGATAAGCAGTCTAAGCACACATATGTAAAAAAGGATAAAGGAGTTTTAATAGGTAAGCAGTCTATGTACACATATGTAAATAGGATAGGGGAATCCTGGGTTTTTGTAATGACCCGACCAGTTGTTTTGAGCTCTAGCGCGTCGTTCAGTGGTTGGAAGTCATGAACAACTTCATTTCGGGTATTATGACTTAAGCGTACGGTCGGAGTTGAAATTCGGAAAGTTCAGAGTTAAATCGGAAGGAAAATTCTCATTTCGGAAGCCTTAAGTTGAAGAAATTAATTAAGATTGAAATTTGAGTAAACGACCTCTGAATCAGGATCTGAAGGTTCCAGCAGGTTCGTATGATGATTTCGGACTTGGGCATATGTCCGGATCGGGTTTTGGATAACCCGAGAGCGTTTTGGCGTATATTGTGGAAGTTAGCATTTATGAAGGAATTTCCTAAGTTTGGCTTGAAGCACATTTCAGCGATATTGATGTCCGTTTAGGATTCAGAGTCTGGGAATAGCTTTGTATGGTGATTTTGGAGTTGGGAGCGCGATCGGAAGTGAATTCGGATGTCCGTAGGTTATTTTGAAGTCGTTTGGATAAAGATAGAAATTAGAAGGTTTTTGAGAAATCCCACAGGAAGTGGAAATTTTGATATCGGGGTTGGAATGCGATTCCGGAAGTTGCAGGTCCGTAATGTCGAATATGACTTGTGTGCAAAATATGGGGTCAATCGGGTGTGAATAGATTTCGGGATTGGATGTGGAAGTTTGAAATTTCGAAGTTCATAAAGCTGAATGTTAGTGCAATTCGTGATTTCGGCGTTGTTTGATGTGATTTGAAGCCTCGAGCAAGTCCGTGTGAGGTTATGGGACTGAGTCGTGTGATTGGACGGGGTCCCGAGGTCCTCGGGTGTGTTTCGGGGTGGTTTTGGGTTATTTCCAGGTGTTTGGTTGATGCTGTTTTCCTGGTGTTTTGGAGGTTCAGTGCGATCGCGGCCTTAGTAGTGCTATCGCGGAGAAGAATTTGAGGGCTGTAATTTTTGTATTCTGCAATCACACAAGGAGGAGTGAAACCTCACAGAAGAAAATGAGGCTGCAGATTTTTGCATGTGCGAACGCATGGTTGAAGCTGCGATCGCGGAGAAGGATATGGAGGGAGCTGGAAAAGGTATGTGGGATCGCAGGCATGCTTGTGCGATCGCGGAGAAGAAAATCTGGGCAGCATAGTTGGCCTATGCGATCGCAAAGCATTTCATGCGATCGCATAGGGGGTTCTCCTTGGCAGTGTTCATTTTAAAACGGATTTTTGCCATTTCTCTCATATTTCATGGTTGGGGCGATTTTGAAGGATTTCAAAGGGTGATTTTCATCAAGCATCAAAAGGTAAGTGATTTTCATCAAGTTAAATACAAAGTTTATGCATGGATTGAACATGAAAATTGTGGGAAAATTGGGAATTTTGAAGAAAACCTAGAAATTTAGTAATTTGGATTTTCGTCACGAAATTGAGCATGGAAATTAGAGTAAATTGTGTATTTCAGCTAGTAGGATATTAGGTAGAGTTTATCTTTGAGAAATTTCGGAATCCAGGCACGTGGGCCTGAGGGAATTTTGGTCAATTCC
Source organism: Nicotiana undulata (assembly GCA_005239495.1). Lineage (NCBI taxonomy): Eukaryota > Viridiplantae > Streptophyta > Magnoliopsida > Solanales > Solanaceae > Nicotiana > Nicotiana undulata. The sequence continues at coordinate 171,080 of ML258780.1, read as the reverse complement.
TTGAGCGGAGATGGAAGTTTATATAATTTAAATTGTTAACAAGTATTAGAGTATATTTTCATTAGTTTGCCGTCATTTGGCTAATTTCGGAGCGTTGTGCATCGATTTGAGTCATCGGAAGGGCTTGGAAGCTGGTTGTGAAGCTTCAGAGCGAGGTGAGTCTCCTTTCTAACCTTGTAAGAGGGAATTTTCCCCATAGGTGATCGAAATGCTATGTGTTAACGTAAGTGGGGGCTACATACGTACAAAGTGACGAGAGTCTGTACATAGCGGCTGTTCTTCCTTGTTTTGAATTATACGTTATGAATTCATGTTATATGTAGTATAGTTTCCCTGAGATTTATGGAATTCGATATTTTTGAAGGAATTGTTTATGGAAAGAGCTTTTAAAGGAATATTGTGTGTGCATGTGACCGCTTCGCAATTTACATTCCGCGAGCGGAGTGTGATTTCCCCCACTCTCATGGGAGGGGGCCGTACGCCACGACGTATTGAAAGATGCACTTATCATTCAGGTCGTTCGACCCTCGGTAGTGCATAGATATGATTATTTTTATGGCTCAGGCAGGTTGTCCTTATCCCTTATGCGCATGATAAATTGTTACTGACTGCATGGATATTTATTTGACAGATATCTAGGGGAAAATTGAAGTAGTAATTGTTAAATTTACTTCCAGTATTTACTTGGATTGAGTGCCTTATATATCTGCTACCTTACTACCTTTACATGCCTACCACTTTCATCATATTCTGTTAAATTATATTGTTGGACCTTAGTGAGTGTCAAGTCGACCTCTCGTCACTAATTCTTCGAGATTAGACTGGATACTCACTGGGTACATACTTATTTATGTACTCATGCTACGCTTGCTGTGCATTTCTATTGCACATATACTTTCATAGCTATGTGGATGGAATCGTAGACTTAGGCGAGCTGCATCATCCGGAGGTGACCTGCAGCCGCCAGAGTCTTCATCATATGTATTTGTATTTTAATTTAAATTCCTTGTTCACTAGTATTCCGGACAAGCTTTGTAGAAATTGTAAAATTCTTAGAAATTGCTCATGTACTTGTGACACCGGGTTCTGGGATGCATTTGGGATCTATTATATTAAAATTGAAGATAGACTGTTGTTTTTACTTAATGGAGTTTATCTAGTTATTATGTATTAAAGAGGAAGGAAACGATTTCAAAAATGTTAAAACAGGAATTTATCTTAACTAAATAAATGATTGGCTTGCCTGACAGTGGTATCCGGCGCCATCATGACCTTTTGGATTTTGGGTCGTGACAACATGGTATCAGAGCGCTAGGTTCCCTTAGGTGTCACGATTCATGAGCAAGTTTAGTAGAGTCTTGCGGATCGGTACAGAGACTATCTTCGAGAGGCTACAGGGCTGTTAGGAGTACTTCCCTTATTGATTCCTCATCGTGCGATTTGTTTCCCTTAAGTCTTATGCCTATATTTCTTCCTACTCAATCTTACGCGTCGAAAAGCGCTTGCTATGAATCAGGAATTTGAGGAATTTAAATGATACTATGGATGTGGTGCGGGATGTTTCTCCCATCAAAGTTGATTGAGGCTATTGTCGTTTCCCTGCGGAAGAGTAATATGTTGTTTCAACCAATAGCTGTGGTTCTGAGGACTTCGAGGTTATGCTTAGGTTGTTAAGGTGCTTACCATTGGTTATCGTGCGGTGTTGATATGATGGTAGAATGCTTTCCCGTAGGTTGGGGGTGATGAATGGCTTGAAGGGAGGTCTTCTCAGAGTGTGATTTCGAGATTTTAGTATTTTAGTTCCGGTAGAGGAAAGGCATTTGGATTACAAATGGTCAGGTTTTGTATTGATAAAGTAGTATGACTTGGTGTTTCAAGTAAGGTGGGATATTCACCTGTGATGTGATATCGCCGTCATTAATCGAATGGAATGTGTTAAGTTTGTCAGTGGAGAAGCCTTGAAGAAGCAGCTGTCAGAGGTCGTGTTGTGTTGTTGTTTAGTATGGAATAAGCATTGCTAATGAAGGCAGCTCGAGGAAGATGATCTTCAGAGAGTTTGAAGTTATGGTGCTCTGTTGGTTTAGGTGTTGCAGATAATGATATTGAATTGATGCCGCAATTGAGCAGCATGCAATGAAAGAAGACATGTGAGAAGGGTCAGACGTCGGCTAAATTTCTAAAAGGCCAGGCGTAAAGAAAGAAAGCCAGGTAGTGCTTAAGGAATAAGGTTAACCAAAGTGGGAGAGCGACATCATAATGGTGAATTAGAAGATATGGTAGCGCATTTAGTACAAGTCTATGAGGAGCGGGTGAACTAGTAAAGTTTGTGAATGAGAACAGGCTTATGATGGGGTATCGATGTGGTAGAGAGTGTGCATTACGACGTCGTTGAAAGGTGTCAGTTGGCGATTTCCACGGGTAGGTTATCTCATGTAGGTAGGATAGCGGTTGTGTGGTTGGCAAGTTTCTACGAGGGATTCTAGTGGCTACTCGGTAGGAGGCAGAATGTGTGAATGATCTAGGGGATTGGAGTATTTAGGGAAGGCTAATGAAGGAATTCGAAAGAATTGGACGGATTGGTTGAGCAAGATTATGTTAACAAAGGAGGAGGGATTCCATCATGGGTCTAGAGTAGTGCAAGGAGTAGCTTCGAGCTAAGTGGGGGAGTCCCACCGCCTGCAGTTGGGTTGTAGGATTATCTTCTCATGGGGGTTGCGGATTGTCGGCGTATTGGCAAGTTATTTCAGCTAAGGGAAATGAGTAGAATGGTAATTGTGCATGTGATTTGATAAATATGTGCACAAGCTAGTCCTATTGGACCAGGGTTAGGTTTTGGGAGATTCAGAATTTATGCTTAAGGCATGGGCGAGCTGTACGGTAGTGACTCAGTTACGTGCTTCATTGAAAGGTGATTTTATGTTCCCGAGGTCCGAATGAAATTCTGAGACCGGGAATAGTTCCTTCCTGTCATTTATAACTTGTCGGAAAAATTTGAAGTCATACCGAGTAGTTTAGGCCGGTTCGGCGCATTGAAGTTAATTCTAGAATTTCAAGTTCTTATGTTTTGATTCAATTTGGTTTTGGGGTGGAATTTTGAGTTTCGTTTTCGTTTTCCATGTTTCGGAAGTTCGAGCGAGTCCGTATCAAGAATACAGACTTGTTGGTATATTTGAACGGGGGCTCGGGTGGGCCCAGGTGCTTCACGGACACCACACGAGGCCAAAAACCAGCTAAAACAACTGCTGGTGCAGCTGTTGCTGGTGTGACCGCAGGTGCGGTTGCCCAGCCGCAGGTGCGGAACAAATTCCGCTGGGGCGGAAACCCCTCCGCAGGCGCGACCTCAGCCACTTTTCCCAAAGTCCGTAGGTGCGAGCTCCAGGCCGCAAGAGCGGGACCGCTGGCGCGAACTCATTCTCCGCAGGCGCGATGCCAGGGTCCTAGGCCCTTTTCCGCAAGGGCGGTGATTTTCTCGCAGGTGCGGGAGAAATCATTGTTGCCAGCCCCTTTTAAATGTCCAAATTACGGGTTTTTCTTCATTTTACCCACCATCAACTTCCATTAGAGAGCATCCAACCTTGGGCAGCATCTCCCACGACCATCCACTGTAAGAGGTAAGTTAAACCCCATAATCGTCTAGCTTTAACATTAATTCCTAGTTAAATTCACTACTAAATCATCTAAAAATCATAGAATTAGGTAGTAATTTTAGGGTTCTTGAGGATTTTGTAATTTTCCATTTTAGGCCATGAATTCAAGTAGAAATCACACCTTAGTGATCCTTAGTCTATGGGTGAGTGATTCCTTCGAGAATTTTCGGAATGCGACCATGAGAGGCCGAGGTTGGAAATTGGGAATTCGTCAAGAATAGCAATTTTATTGAATAACTAGGATAATTTCTCACATTGTGCATGCATTGAACTAATTTCACACCTTTTGACTAGTTGCGAGTCCTCGGGTATAGAGTTCGGAGTTTCGGGCGCAATTGTGGTCCGAGGGGTAGATTCGACACGAGGTGAGTCTCTTTTCTAACCTTGTAAGAGGGAATTGTCCCCATAGGTGATGTATATGCTATGTGTAAATTGTTTGGGGGCTACGTACGCGCCAAGTGACGAGAGTCCGTACGTAGCGGCTATTATTGTTATGTCCGGGTAGTTAGGCCCACATCATGCCTTGTATGCTTTCCCGTAATGCCTTGTATGCTTTTCTTGTAATGCCTTAAATATGTTTTCCTTGTAATACTTCATATGATTTATTGTCACACCATATGTACTATGAAATTATGTTTTGCATCGTGTTATTCTTCTGAGGATTTATTGAAAAGAAATTGTGAAATATATGGGAGCGGGCCGTACGCCACGGCGGAATTGAAAACAAATTGTGAAATATATGGGAGCGGGCCGTACGCCATGGCGGAATTGAAAACAAATTGTGAAATATATGGGAGCGGGCCGTACGCCACAGCAGAATTGAAAAGAAATTGTGAAATATATGGGAGCGGGCCGTACGCCACGGGGGAATTGAAAAGAAATTGTGAAATATATGGGATCGGTCCGTATGCCACGGTAGTGTTGAAGGTACCTTATGGGAGCGGGCCGTACGCCACAGCGGATCTAAGAATTTGTGATTATTGTTTCGTTCGGTGGTCTTACTCTTGAAAGTGCTTTATTGTTTAGTTCAATAACTGTTTGGATTTTTCTGCTTTTGATATATGTACTTGTTGCTTATTTCCCTGACATGCCTACTGTATTTCATCATACTCTATCATAAGTTATTACTGCTGGACCTTAGTGAGTATCGAGTCGACCTCTCGTCACTACTTCTTCGAGTTTAGGCGGGATACTCACTGGGTACATATTTATTTAATATGTACTCATGCTGCACTTTCTTTTCTTTTCTGTACTTGACTGTACAAATCCGGAGGCTGGCACGTATGACTATCAGGCTGGTGCTGGATATTGATAGCGTGGTCATACATCACGGTGAGCTGCTTTCCCGGCGACTTCCTAGCAGCAGCCTGGAGTTCTTTTGTTATATATCTCTGTCCATGTCATTCAGAAGGAGACTCTGTATATATTGTAGTCGTTGTATATTTAGTAGTTGCCCATGACACTCGTGACACTAGTTCCTGGCACACACGCGGTGTATATTTTTTGGGGTTTTGGGATGTATATCTATGTGTACGTATTATTTCGGCTTTGTATCTACTATGACTTTACCTTCACTTAAGGCTGGTATCATGTTAGTTGTTATAAACTGGTAATCTTTGACTTGTTTAATTAGATAGGAAGGGTATCACTTAGTGTACATTGTGTTGGCTTGCCTAACCCCGCCATTGGGCGCCATCACGACTCGGATTAGGATTCTGGGTCGTGACAACTTTCATCGCTCGTAGGGCTTTCTTGACACCCTCTAACGACAACATTGGATCCTTATCAACTATAAAACCATGGAACACTGGAGGACTCAACTTCAAAAATTCGTTCACTCTTGAGGACTCAGAATTGTTCTGTCTATTTGATTGAGGTGGAATCTCATCTCTTCTCTCGTTCTGGTTGGCCATGAAGGATTTAAACATCTCCATAGCGTTGTTGACTACATTATGTATTTTACCCACCTCTTGAGATATAGTTGTCTGAGTCGGAGCTGCTATAGGGGGCGACACTGGATCCTGAGGTACTGTATCATCATGCTCCACCATTTCTTCCTGTTAAACCTGGGGTACTTGAACCCCCTTTGTGGATTTACCCTTCTTTTTCTGAGTTGAAGCCTTTTTAGTTCTGCCTTTAGCCATAATAGTAGAAATTGTTTCTTGAGAAGCATTTTGAATGTCAGTGTCAGAGTTGCGAGTACGAGCCATTTTTGTGGGTTTTGGAGAAACGAATACATTAGATGATTTCTTAGAGGTAGGATCTACTGTATGATCTAAAGTATGAGAAAAAAAATGAGACTTTTCCTAATTGCTTGTAGCCTCATGTTTATAAGTATGGCGCGCTTCATACCCATAAACAAGACTCTGCTAACACGGCTTCATAGACCCCTATGACTCCATAAACCTGAGGCTCTGATACCCAGTTTGTCACCACCAATTTTCTATTCAAGCCGTGACCGGCACCTGATCACTAAACATGACCGAGTGAACCTTCTGATCTTATCAAATCTATTATAACTGCAAACTTTATATGCAACAAGGCAATACTTTAACCAAATACTTTTGATTAATTTAAATATTTAAAATAAATAAACTCCAAAAACTTTATTCGTAGTAACTACTGATATACTACTAATTTATTACCAAAAACATCTGAATCTTTACCCAACGAGTATGTCTATGAAGCCTCTAATGATAAACTGACGCACTGTTTTGGACATGAGATTTCCTGGCAAGTTCACTAAGTAAACAAAGATATAACTATATAAAGATGACTTTAAGGAATACTCCACGAACAAAAGTGGAGCTCACCAATAGCACTTGAAGAGAGGGAAGTCCTAACTCGTAGCCTATTCGCCTACAAAACCGGTTCCTATATTATACCGTAGACCAACGTAGGTTCCCAAAAGAGAACGTCAGTACCATCCATTGTACTCAGTGAGTCTCAACGACAGGGGACGAAATTTTAATAACATATACATTACGAGCAAAGATTCTAAATTCATATAAAACATAAAGCTTATAAGAACATATCTAAAATAATTGCATAATAGTAGTTTATGGATATTCTAAAAGAAATTCTTTTCTTATTCTTTTAAAAAAAATAGTTCACTTTATACTTTGGGACTTCCAACTATCCTGGCCTATTTCTGTCTTAGTCACCATGTGATCGGCACGGGTTCAATCCCAACCTGATCGAATAGGACCAATCCACGAGGTGACACTCGCTTCATGGTTCTCAGCGCTCATGTATCAAACCTTAGCATGGCTAAGTAGATTCTCAGCAACGAGACCCTCGGCTAGTGTGCTCCCTACCCTGGCACAAGTAGTTTCAGGAAATCAATGCCTTGGTCAGGACCCTCGGCCTGGACGATGACTCCTTCTCAGAATAAAGGATACTCCTAAAAATCTTTTCTTTCTAAAACTTCTTCTCGTGACTTTTCAAGTCTAAATTTTTTCTTTTTGGAACATCATGTACGTCCTCATGATGGTATCCTTAAATGTAAAGCATGACATAAGAATGAAATAAATATCTAAAAGCATTCCTAAAGATTCTTGCTTCTTCATAAATTTTCAACATGAAAATAGCATATAAGAATAACAAAAAATTTTGAAAATTTATGCATATATATCGTAATAAATCATCTAAACTTTTGCTAGAACAATTCTAAGTTAATAAATATTCACTCGCTCCAATTAAGTAAATATAAACTCTTTTAAGCAATTCATCAAACACCTTGTATGCGTGCTTTTGTGAGTTAAACCAATTTAGAAAAGGGTTATATCAACTCACCTCAAAACTTCTCGACCGAATACGTAGACCCCAGTCCAATTGACACCAGTTAAACAATCGATTCTACAACAACCAGTGCATTTTTAAAAATTTTAAAGTTTCATACATGGACATGGAATTTATTGTTGATATAGAGAAAGAAGGGAATTAACTATTCTATGCTTACCAACTACTACTTTAGGGTAATTGACAATAAGGAATTTTATATACTTGAGTTCAAGAATTAGTGATTTGTAAAGAACCCTACATTTTGCGTTGCATGCGTGATAAGAAGCCTTCTTGAGCGAACAGAACAATTGTTCTCTTTTTTCGTTGCCTTGCGCCCTTAGCGTCCTTTTTGGTGAAGGACAGAACTTTGGTTCTGTTTTTCTCTTAAGTCTTAGAGCCTTTTGTTTTCCAACATCCCTTTTATGGGCTTTTCGGCCCCTTTTCCCTTTTTATTTTTATTTTTTTAACTTAACTAATAAGTAATGATACCCACCTTTAATAATTAATACTATCAAAATTATTAATATTTCCCTAATTGTATATCCAATTATCTATAAATAGAAAAGTAGCTCGAAAATCAATCACAAGGGTTTAAATCCGTAATAGAAGTATAATTTAAGATATTAAAAAATTAATAAAATTCTATATTAAGCAATCTTTAAACTTTTACAGATTTGAGGAGTGTTACACTAGGGTTTTCACAAAAGTAGTAGAGATGAGAGAATAGGACAAGAATCCATATATTTGTAACAAAAATAAGGATAAATGCTTACTCACAAACGGAAAATGGCTTGAGACTGGCTGATAAACACAATTTTTAAACCAGAATTAGTTGGGCTCCTTGAGATCTTCTCAAGGATCCAAGAAATCAAATAACCATGGCATATGGAAGACCAAGTCTGGCCGGAGAAGGTATAAGAGAACCATTGGGATGAGAGATACGCTAGTGACGACGTTTAGAATTAGGGTTAGGTCGAGAGAGTTGACAGAATAGGGAGGTGATGACAGCGGGTGAGGAAGAGAATGAGAGGTTGGGGGGTGGGGGTAGGTTAGGTTTAATTTTGGAAAGGGATTTGTGGAGCGTTGATCAAAATGATCAACATCCACGATTGAATGGGCAATTGGGTAGGGCAGGTGTAGCTTTGGGCTTAAGGGGATTTGGGCTAATTTTTAAAAGGGTTTTGGGCTGGTCTTTTTGGTTAAGTCTGAAAGCAAAAGGGGATATTTATTAAATACCCATATAATTAATAAAAAGTAATTTATAAAATAGTTAACAAATTATAAAAAAAAAAAATTCATGCATAGAAATATTTTAAAATAATTACTCAATATTTTAAAAATACAATGACCTATTTTCTGAAAAAATAATGCAATAAGGTATGCATGGGCTATAACTGCAAAGTTATTGCAATTGTGACCAAAAAGTGTAAATCTGGCCATTGGTGATTTGAAATTAATATGACTATAATTAGCAAAATTAAATCATGAAATGTTATAAAGTCATTTGTGATGCAATTGATAATTGTTTATGTAAATAAGATACCGGGATAAATTAATTTAAAAATGTAGAAATTATGGAAAATATCAATTGATGCTAATGCATAGTTTTAAAGTATATATGCATTCAAAAAATATTATTGGGAAAAATTGTGTATCAACGTGGAGAGGGATATTAATATGGTGGTTATCAATTGGATATGATAATAAGTGTATGAGGCATATCATAAGTGATTTTGGGCCCAAGGAGAGACCCAAGTCTAAGTCAAGTTTTAAAATTATATGATAGACTAAACTTCCAAACGAGCATGCACAAGACCTACCTTTGCACGAGCATATCTAAATTTATATAAGGTGTTATGTAATGCAAAACCGATCAAATTAAAGATTTTTGAGTCTAGTTTATAACTCCTTAAGTTGTTCTTCATTTGGACATTCCTACAAGAAGTTATGACCAGATTACCAAAGACTGGCAGAGGAGTGTGCGGATGCGAAGCATCCGAGGCTGCGTCCGGAAGGAGGGGCTGGCAGTGAAGTGCTGCCATAGCATCCGGGTCAGAATCCGAGCTTCTGAGAAGAGTGAACTGGGGATGCGAAGCATCTGAGGCCGCATCCGAAATCTGGGCCTATAAACACAATTTCGGGTTCCATTTTCCCCTTTTCTTTTGGACGAATTTTAGGGTTTTCCTCCACTCTCAAGACCACTAACTCCTACCATATTCAAAGTAAGCAATCCGCATTATCTTGGTATGAAATTCAATAAATTCTACACTTGTATTGATGAAATCTACACATAAAATACTTAGATCTTCGCGAGATTTCTTCAAGAACTCAAAGGAGGGTTTTGCAGGATTCTTCCAAAAACGTAATCCTACACCCTTAGACTTACATGTATTGATTTATTAAGGGAATATGAGTATGAATAAGTAATAGAACTCTTGGTATGTTGATTGGAATCCATAAATTTCCAATTAATTACATAATTATTGTAGAGATAGAATAGATGATTATTTAACGGAACTTTTTTGGTTGGGTGTGGATGGATGGTCACATATGTGATGTTGGAAGTTAGTTATTGGTTAATCATGATGGTTAGATAAATTGTTCATGAATGGTGGTAGTTGGATGAACTAAATATATGGTGATGGGATGTAGAGATTTATGCCTACAAGGTGTTTGATAATATGCCTAAATGTCTTAATTAATGGAATTTGTTACTAATATTGGTTCCATTGGATGTTGCTATTGCATATGGAAGGTTCTTAGTGTTGTGGATCATTTTAGTATGACTAAGGGGCGAAATTGAGGTATGTCATGCTAACTCTCTATGTTTGAAAATTTTAATGATTATCCCTACACCAAGTTTCCTTTATCACGTTAATTGCCACATAAATATAGTTAAGCCCAATTCCTTGAATAGCTGCATAACTTCTATTCTCTATCTTCATAACTCGTTCATAACTTTCATTCAGAACGTTGTGAAATAAGTGCGTAATCAATGTATACTTGGGTTTGATGCCCATGAGTCTCAGTCTAGATTACTCAGCATGTCATAAACAGTTGAAGTTTCAGATTTCATAATCAGTTCATGAATACATATCTTAGTCTAGTTCTATTAAGCATTCGAGTATCATGTAATTCACTATGATTCAGTATTTCAATATCATGTACTGCAGTATAATTCTCAGTTCCAGATTTTGAATCCCTGAATGTTGAACCCATGTATTTGGGCCTGAGGCCACAGTTAATGCTTTATGCATCTTTGGGCCTGAGGCCACAGTTTATGCTTTTTGCATCTATGGTCATGAGGCCACAGTTATGTATACGCATACTTGAGCCCGAGGCCGCAGTTTATGAACATATATACTTGGGCTCGAGGCTGCAAATTTTGCACATATATGTTGGGCCTAAGGCTGTAGTTTATTTATTCAGATAAACAGGTGGTTCATCATTCAGAAGAGAGAGTATTCGTATCATTACTTCCTTTGTTCAGTTATCAGCTATCAGTTATCATTTTAGTTTTAGTTTCAATAGTTATCCTTTTAGTTATCAATTATCAATTCTCCATCATCATCTTAGTTTCAGTTTCAGTATTTTTAATTCTTTCTTTTAGTTGCTTTACATACTAGTACAATTCAAATGTACTGACGTCCCTTTTTGTCCGAGGTCTGCATCTCACGATGTAGGTAATGATTTACAAGTTGACGATTCAGAGCGCTAGGAGTCCCGTACAAGATATTTGGTGACTCCCAGTCCTTTTGGGGAATTATCATTACCTTACAGTGTTCAATATTTTCAGACAGTTAGTGTTTTCAGTGATTAATTAGAGGCTTCATAGACTAGACTAACAGGTAGATAGAGTCACATGCAATTAAGGTTAAGCAATGTTTCTACATATATATGTTTCAGGCTTATATTAGTGTTTCCACATTTGATTTATATCATTTAGGATTTCAGTATATCAACATGTGTTAGTTTATCTTCCGCATTCAGTATGTTATGATATCACATGTTGATTCAGCCAACCAGTTGGTTCGCTCGGTCACATGAAGTCAGGTACCGAGTGTCGTGTTTCGTCCAGGGCCAGGTTCGAGGCGTGTTATCTCCATTATTGCATAAAAATATGATGTGTATCAATTAATATTTATGTAAAAGATAATGCATGAGTCTATTATGTATCTACATGCTCAAGACCCATTTTCTATACCGCATAACACAAATTGAAGTGATTGATACGGTCCACATGTCCAAATCAAGTACCAATTTTAGTGCTTACGCTCATAGGGCCAAAAGTAACATGGGTAATCACTTGACTCCAGAGGGAAAGATTCATATCTAAGTGTTAATCAGATCACAATCAATAATCAATATCTATTCACAATATCCTTAGTGTAAATTCTTAACTATCCAATATCTAACTCTCCCAACTTATGCGTATGCGTATGAAATAATATAATTAAGAAGTACAAAGATATAATGATAATAACAATAATAATAAGAGGATGTATATTCATATGGACAAGATATGGCTATGGCTTATCATGTAATTCAACTTTTCGTAACTGTTCATCTTGCTTATTCAATATTCATAATGTCACAACCCAAAACCTCACATGTCGTGATGGCGCCTATCGCGATACTAGGCAAGACGAGAATCACAAATAACAACACATCTTTAAATTGAAAACATAATTAAATAAGCCTAATAGTAAAAATCTCATAAATAGCTGAAAAGAAATACTGTGACTCAATACAAAATCCTCCGAAATTCAAGTTCCATTAGGTACATGAGCATCTAAATGACAATACACTCTAACCTCTAAAAACAACTATCTAGAAGGATATAACAATGCAAGTAAACTTAACATAACGAAAGTCGTGGCCTGCATACGCGAAGGCGGCTACGTCAATAGTCTCCAAGCAGATAAAGCTCCAAAGTTTGATACCGCCGTGTCCAAAAGGACCTTGATCTGCACACGAAGTGCAGAGTATAATATGAGTACAAATGACCCAATGTACTTAATAAGTAACATTACTAACCTTGAGCTGAAAGCAGTGACAAGCTCTGATGGGTATTGTAAAGACCCGACCGGTCATTTTGAGATCCAGCGCGTTGTTTAGCAGTTGAAAGTCATTAACATCTTCATTTCAAGTATTTTGACTTGTGTGTATTGTAAGAAATGAAATTCAGGAGGTTCGGAGGTGAATTGAAACGAAAATTCTCATTTCAGAAGCCTTAAGTTGAAGAAATTGAGTAAGACTGGAATTTTGAGTAAATGACCTTGGAATCAGGATCTGAAGGTTCCAACAGGTTCATATGGTGATTTCGGACTTGGGCGTATGTCCGGATCGGGATGTGGATAACCCGAGAGCATTTCGGTGTATATTGTGGAAGTCAGCAGTTTTGAAGAAATTTCCTAAGTTTGGTTTGAAGCACATTTCAATGATATTAATGTCCGTTTGAGATTTCGAGTCTGGGATAGCTCCATATGGTGATTCTGGAGTTGGGAGCGCGATCGCAAGCGAATTCGGATGTCCGAAGGCCATTTTGAAGTCATTTGGCTAAAGATAGAAATTTGAAGGTTTTTGAGAAGTTTGATCGAGAGTTTGACTTTTTGATATCGGGGTCGGATTCCAATTCCGAAAGTTGGAGTAGGGTTATAATGTCGAATATGACTTGTGTGCAAAATTTGAGGTCAATCGGACGTGATTTGATCGATTTCGACATCGGATGTGAAAGTTGGAATTTTCAAAGTTCATAAAGTTGAATTTTAGTGCGATTCGTGATTTCGACGTTGTTTGATGTGATTTGAAGCCTCGATCAAGTTCTTATGATGTTAGACTGAGTCGTGTGTTTGGACAGGGTCCCGGGCGCATCGGGTGTGTTTCGGGGTGGTTTTAGGGTATTTCAGAGTGAATTTGCTATTGCTGGTTTCTGGTGCTGCTGGTGTTCTATGCGATCGCAGCCTTAGCTGTGCGATCGCGAAGAAGAAAGGTGAAGGGGGTGATCTTGGCTTGTGCGATCACGGTCCCTTGTGTGCGATCGCGGAGAAGGATTTAAGGGGACCGGGTTTTTGGCTTATGCGATCGTGGAAATGCAATGCGATCGCGAAGGGGAAGGCTGGGCGTCTTGTGCGATCGCAGGCGGTGTGTGAGATCGCGGAGGGAGGCAGAAGGTGACCTATGCAATCGCTGGCAAAATGGTGCGATCGCATAGGTGTTGGTTCTGGGCAGTGTTGATTTAAAACGGGATTTTGGTATTTCTCTCTCATTTTACATAAGCCATGGACCTATTTTGAGAGCATTTTAAGGAAGATTTTAACCAAGCTTCAGAGGTAATATAATTCTACTCATTTCAAAGTTGGGTACAAGATTATGACATGGATTAGAACATGAAAATTAGGGAAAAACTTGTGGAAAAATTAGTATTTTAAAGAAAACCTAGAAATTTGGAAATTTGGATTTTAGCCACGAATTGAGCATGAAAAATTGAGTAAAATGTGTAATTGAATTAGTAAAGCTTCGGGTAGGGATATTCTTCAAGAAATTTCGAGGTCCGGGCACGTGGGCCTGAGGGCATTTTGGTCATTTCACTGAGTCGGGCTGAGGAACTTTGATATTTGAATTGGTTATGATCTATTGAGTATATTTTCATTGAATAATCGTTATTTGGATAGTTTGGGAGCGTTGCGCATCCATTTCAGTCATCGTAGAGGCTTGGAAGCAGATGTTGAATCTTCGGAGCGAGGTGAGTCTCCTTTCTAACCTTGTAAGAGGGAATTGTCCCCTTAGGTGTTCTACATGCTACATGTAATTGTTTGTTCGGGCTACGTACGTACCAAGTGACGAGAGTCCGTACGTAGCGGCTACTATTGTTATGTCCGGGTAGTTAGGCCCCACATCATGCGTTGTATACTTCTTGTAACGAATTATATGTATGTTATATTATCCTGTTGTGTGGTTTTGTTTCTCTAAGATTTATGGATCTTAAAATAATATGGAAGGAAATTGTTTTCACGGAAAAATATTATGAAATGAATTGACTTACGGGAAAGAATATGAAAGAAATTATTTATGAAAAGTATTGTGAAAGGAAAAGAAATGACTTATAAGTTTTGTACTCATGTAAGATATTATTGTTTCCCCAAGCTTTATTCACTTAAATAATTGGAAAGAATTGTGGTGAGATGAACTTTACATTCTGTGTGCACATGTTGTCGCTTAAATGAACTTTACATTTTGTGTGCGCATGCTGTCGCTTCGTAATATACATCCCGCGAGCGATATGTAGTTTCCTTCACTCTTATGGGAGCGGGCCGTACGCCACGGTGGATTATAGTGCAATTACGGTACGAGCCGGTCGATCCCTGACAGTGCACAGGGATTTATTTGAGAATGCACTTATGGTACGAGCCGGTCGATCCCCGGCAGTGCATGGACGAAGTTACATTATGATACGGTGTGATTAAATTGATAGACGCACTTACGGTACGGGCCGGTCGATCCCCGGCTGTGCGTAGTTAGACTATTGGTAAGCATGCACTCATGGTACGGACCGGCCGATCCCCGACAATGCATAACTCTTCTTGATATGATTACATTATAAACATGCACTCATGGTACGAGCCGGTTGATCCCCGGCAGTGCATAGCTATTCTCCCTTATGACTCCAGCCGGTTGTCCTACTCCTGTGTGCGCATGACTATTTGGTACTTTTGTTTTCCTGATTTATGATTTAACAAATGTTTGGGGAAAGGATACAGGTGAGTTGTTACTGCTTTCAATATTTACTTGGGAACTCTGTATTCTCCTCACAATTGTGGTGTACAATTTACATGTTTATTGCTTTCCTTATATCCTGTTTATTTCTATTTGCTGTTGAACCTTAGTGAGTACCGAGTCGACCTCTCGTCACTACTTCTTCGAGATTGGATGGGATACTCACTGGGTACATATATGTATATGTACTCCTACTACACTTTCTGTGCATTTTGTTGCACAGGTACCTTTATAGTACAGTGATTGATTTGGAAGACTTATACGGGCTGCATTCATCTAGAGGCATTCCACAGCTTCCGGAGTCTCCCTTCTGTGTACTTACATTTTATATTTATTGCTTTTCCCCAATTTTTTTTTTGGACAAGCGTTGTATAATTGTATAAACCCTTAAAAAATTGCTCATGGACTTGTGTCACCGGGTTCTGGGGATGTCTTAGTATTTCTTTTTCTGTATTAAGTTGGTTTTCTTGCCATATTTAAATTACGGAATTTATTTATTTAATAATGAAAATACAAGAAGAGGCTTCGATTCTAAAATGTTAAACAGGAAAATGTTCCAACTGATTAAGGGGTCGGCTTGCCTGATAGTGGTGTCTGGCGCCATCACAACCCATAGGTTTTGGGTTCTGACAACGTGGTATCAGAGCCCTAGGTTCCCGTAGATTTCACGAGTCATGAGCAAAAATAGTAGAGTCTTGCGGATCGGTACGGAGACGTCTGTACTTATCTTTGAGAGGCTATAGGGCTGTTAGGAGTACTTCCCTTCTTGATTCCTCATCGTGCGACTTGATTCCTTTAAGGCTCATGCCTATGCTTCTTCCTACTCAATCTTACGCGTCGCAAAGCTCCTGTTATGAATCGAGGGTTGAGGACTTTTAATGATACTATGGATGTGGTGCTAGATGTTTCTCCCAATGTAGTTGATTGAGGCTATCATCGTTGTTCTGCGAAAGAATGTTTTTGTCATCTCAGCTCAGTTTCTGTATTTATGAGAACTTTGAGGTCATGCTCAGGTGGTTATGAACTTACGATTGGTTATGGCTCGATGTTGATTCAAGGGTATAACGGTTGCCCATGTATTGGGGTGATGAATAGTTTGAAGGGAGGTTTTCTCAGAGTGTGATGTCGAGATTTCAGTATTTTGTTCCGGCGGAGGAAAAATATTTGAATTATAAATGATCAGGTTTTGGGCTGATAAAATAGTAAGGATTGGTGTTGTCAAGTGAAATGGAGCACTCACCGGTAATAAGATATTGTCGTCATGGATCGAATGGAATGTGTTAAGTTTGTCGGTGCTATGGTTTCTTCGGTTGCTTGGGGTCAGAGTATTGTGAAGAAGTATTGAAGAATGCAGTTGGCAGAGGCCGTGAGGTGCGGAGGTTCAGTACTAGCTAAGTATTGAAAATAAAGGCGATTCGAGGAAGATGATCTTCGTAAAGATTTAAAGTTTTGATGATATGTTGGTTTAAGAGCTACGGAGGACAGTATTAAATTGAGGCAGCAGGGGGGCATCATACGAGGAAGGAAGATATGTGAGAAGTGCTAGGCGGTGGTGCCAATTCTAAAAGATCAGGTGTAAGGAAAGGAAGTCAGGTAGCACTTAAGGCAATGAGTTAGGCAAAGTGGGAGAGCGGCAGCTTAGTGATGAATCAGAAGATGTGGTAGAGCATTTAGTAGATGTCCAGGAAGAGCGGACGGATTGGTAAGGTTGGTAAATGCATACATGCTTAGGATGGGGGTCTTGATATTTTATAAAGTGAGAATCATAGCGTAATGGTAGGTGTCAGTTGGCTAGTTTCCTCGGGTGGGTTGTTTCCTGTGAGTAGGTTAGCGTTTGTAGGGATGGTATGTTCTGTGCGGAGTCCTAGTGGCTGGTCGATAGGAGGTAGAATGTGTGAATGGTGCTAGAAAATTCAAATATTTAAGGGATGCTAACAGGAGAATTCGGAATAATTGGGTGGATTGGTGGGACAAGGTCATGTCATCAAAGGAGAAAGGATCTCAGCAGGGACTAGAGCGGGGCAAGAAGTAGCTTCAGGATAAGCGGGGGAGTCCCACCACCTGCAGTTGGGTCATAGGATTGTGCTCTCATGGGATTGCGGATTTGTCGGCATATCGGCAAGATGTTACACCTAAGGGAAAAATGTATAGCGGTAATTGAGTATGGCATTCGATAAATGTGTACGAAGTTGGTCCTATTGGACAAGGGTTAGACTATGGAAGATTTAGAATTTGTGCTCAAGGCATAAGCGAGTTATAAGGGAAGTGACTCAGTCACGTGCTTCATTGAGAGCATATTCATGTGCTAGAAGAGCCTTGGGGTTGATTGTATTCGGGGCCAGTCAGAGTGGGTGACTCTTAGTAGTGGTCCTAATGAATTCGAAAGTTAGAGAATGTGGTGTTTAAGGTTTTAAGACAACAGTATAATTAAGAATCGAGCTTTTGAAGTATAATTTCTAAGAGGAAGGAAGATGGTTGGAGTGTTCTATGTTATTTCAGCACGCTGGATTGTATCGGAGGAGTGAGAGAAATAGACTCCAGGTTGTAGAAACATTATCAGGAGGTTGTGAGATGGGTTGCGGGATTTAGGCAGCATGGTCTCGTGAATCAAGGTCACTCGGGATGAGTGAGGGTTAAGCTGGTATGAGTTGAAGGAAGTTACTATTATCTTCGAGGCAATTAAAGAAGATTAAAAGAAGAACGATTGGTTAGCCATGGGTGAAATGGCACAAGTACGGCAGTGATCAGTTCCTTCGGCATGTTTGAGTATGTGTATAGTCTGTGCAGGTATGTGTGGGGCTCGTCGGCCGTCGTAATAGATTTCAGTTGGAAGCATTAAAGTGCTATGGACTGTCAAGTGTAGGCGCGTCCCAGAAGGGTTATGGTGGTTCAGACCACTACTTAAGGATCTGCATGTATTGTTATTATGAGAGCTCACTTGTGTGTTGTTATGGTTCTCATGAATTGAAGCAAGTAAAAGGTTTCTATATGTGATGAAGTGTTCACCCTGTTAGTGGCTCAGGAGTTCTGATGGAACTTCCTATGCTATTCCATATTGGCATGTTATGTGCAATAAGCAGTATGAAACTGGAAGTAAGAATCGAGATTGCGGTTCGGTGTTAACAAGGATGTCATGATGCACGGAGGAGCAAGACCAAAAGATTTAAATAATTAGAATAAACTGATATTGTCTTCAGTGTCATCTGAGTTCGGTGTTTGGTGAAAGAGGCTTGTATCCTGGTTACGGGCCCTTGAATTGTTTTACAGCCTTAGGATGGTCGGTGGTATGGATATGCATACTTGTTGCCTTGTGTGGAAAGTCGTGGGAATGTGACCACGGGAAGATTTTGTAAGCGTGACTTGTAGTCACCTGATTGATTGCAGATTTAGACTAAGTATAAGGAGTGTAATATTGCTTCACTGAGAATTTATGCCTGGAAGGCGTTCGGCTCAGTTGGTTGTGGATTTTGGGGTGATTATCTCGGCTATGATGGTTGTCATCGTGTGTATAAGAAAAATGAAGCGGTTTGTTTTGACCCAAGTAAGGCTATCAACCTAGTTCAATGCGAGCAGAATCAGCTTGAAGTGAGTGAATGGATTTAAACAAGATTTTAGGCTTCACGCGAGTTAGAGGTATTCATTTCAGTATGGCACTCCTCAAGGAAGGGGTATTGGGATATCAGGTGTTGTCCCGTCTTCGTCAAATCACGTGATATTATGATTATGTCGTGCGAGAGTGAAATGACTTGATTAATTCTTATGTGTTGAGATGCCACGTGGCGACGAGGTTATGTGAGCAAGATGGCTCCTGAGATTCAGATTATATATCGCACCTCAGTCATGCTGGAGTTTTCGTAGCATATGGCTCTATCAGTCTCCCCAAAATGGTATAATGCACTTAGCGTACTTGTGACCGATATTCAGTGATTTGTAATAGTGAGCAATTGAGCTATGTGTATATTTACTTATGTAAATCATATGATGGGATTGGGTGGCACGCCGCCACGGGTATGTTATTTGGATCGGGTTGCACGCCGCAATAGTAAGATGTTGAGCAAGGCTCCTATAATTATTTTCTTGTGTTTTACTTCGTAATTTTCTGAGGAAAGTTCCCATTAGTTGCGTGAGTTGAGTAGTCCCTTTCGGAGTCATTTCCTTATGTGTCGTGTTTGAATTGTGGCCTATTGGCGCATTACGGCATCGTGTGAGGCTAATGGCCGTGTTTGGGGTGATTGGTTGTCTGAGTAGTTCATACTGGGTGAGACAAAATTTATAAATCTAGGATCAGTGTGATAAGATTATGCAAGTATATTACAGGACAATCACCATCATTGGTTGTACTGAGATGATGATCTTAGTCAGGAGAAAGGATTTCAATGTTTTAACTCTGCAGTTGGTTAGGAATTTCTACACATTTCCTCCGTTGTGGTGGTATCGTCAACATCATAGCAGGATGTATGTGTATATTTTATAAGGTGCTTTGAGAGCATCAAATTCGTAGAATTCTGGCTATTAAGGTTCAGGGAGCGTCATTGTGGTCAGATGATGGATTATGTGGTGTATGGTGCTGATTCAGCAAGGATACGCAGTTGTGTTCTGTTGCCTCGTGTGGTAGTTGTTGCGGTGTTCACATATTAGAAACAGGCATGACAGAGAATTTCAAGTGTTGGAACTGAGGTCTGAGTTTATTATTTAGATAAGAGGGAATACCTTCAGATTTTATCAAGCTAATGTGCTCAACTGGGTTGTGGCAGCACGGGCAGGTGCACGAGGTGTTAAACAGTGATTCCAGATAATTTTGGGGCAGTTCTTGGCACGTTCGAGGATGAACGTCTGTTTAAGTTGGGGAGAATGTAACGACTCGACCGGTCGTTTTGAGATCTAGTGCGTCGTTCAGAAGTTGGGAGTCATGAACAACTTCATTTCGGGTATTGTGACTTTTGTGTATTGTCAGACTTCAAATTCAGAAGGTTCGGAGTTAAATTGAAAGGAAAATTCTCATTTCAGAAGCCTTAAGTTGAGGAAATTGAGTAAGACTTGAATTTTGAGTAAACGACCTCGGAATCAGGATCCGAAGGTTCCAGCAGGTTCGTATGGTGATTTCGGAATTGGGCGTATGTCCGGATCGGTATGTGGATAACCCGAGAGCGTTTCAGTGTATATTGTGGAAGTCAGCATTTTTGAAGAATTTTCCTAAGTTTGGCTTGAAGCGCATTTCAGTGATATTGATGTCCGTTTGGGATCCCGAATATGGGAATAGCTCCGTATGGTGATTCTGGAGTTGGGAGCGCGATCGGAAGTGAATTCGGATGTCCGAAGGTCATTTTGAAGTCATTTGGCTAAAGATAAAAATTTGAAGGTTTTGGAGAAGTTTGACCGAGAGTTTGACTTTTTGATATCAGGGTCGAATTCTAATTCCGAAAGTTGGAGCAGGTCCATAATGTCGAATATGACTTGTGTGCAAAATTTGAGGTCAATCGGACGTGATTTGATAGGTTTCGACATCGGATGTGAAAGTTGGAATTTTCAAAGTTCATAAAGTTAAATTTTAGTGCGATTCGTGATTTCGGCGTTGTTTGATGTGATTTGAAGCCTCGAGCAAGTTCGTGGGATATTATGGGACTGAGTCGTGTGTTTGGACGGGATCCCGGGGGCCTCGGGTGTGTTTCGGGGTGGTTACGGGGCATTTCAGAGTGAATTTGTTGTTGCTGGTTTCTGGTGCTACTGGTGTTCTATGCGATCGCAGCCTTAGCTGTGCGATCGCGAAGAAGAAAGGTGAAGGGGGTGAGCTTGGCTTGTGCGATCGCGGTCCTTTGTGTGCGATCACGGAGAAGGATTTAAGGGGACCAGGTTTTTGGCCTATGCGATCGCGGAAGGGAAGGTTGGGCGGCTTGTGCGATCGCGGGCGATGTGTGCGATCGCGGAGGGAGGGAGCATGTGATGTGTGCGATCGCTGGCAAAATGGTGCGATCGCATAGGTATTGGTTCTGGGCAGTGTTGATTTAAAACGGGATTTTGGCATTTCTCTCTGATTTTACATATGCCATGGACGGATTTTGAGAGCATTTCAAGGAAGATTTGAACCAAGCTTCAGAGGTAAGATCATTCTACTCATTTCCAAGTTAGGTACAATATTATGACATGGATTAGAACATGAAAATTAGGGAAAAATTTGTGGAAAAATTAGTATTTTGAAGAAAACCTAGAAATTTGGAAATTTTGATTTTAGCCACGAGTTGAGCATGAAAAATTGAGTAAAATGTGTAATTGAATTAGTAAAGCTTCGGGTAGAGATTTTCTTCAAGAAATTTTGAGGTCCGGGCACGTGGGCCTGACGGCATTTTGGTCATTTCATTGAGCCGGGCTGAGGAAATTTTTAATTTGAATTGGTTATGATCTATTGAGTATATTTTTATTTAATTATCGTTATTTGGATAGTTTGGGAGCGTTGCGCATCCATTTCAGTCGTCGTAGAGGCTTGGAAGTCGGTGTTGAATCTTCGGAGCGAGGTCAGTCTCCTTTCTAACCTTGTAAGAGGGAATTGTCCCCTTAGGTGTTCTACATGCTACATGTAATTGTTTGCTGGGGCTACGTACGTACCAAGTGACGAGAGTCCGTACGTAACGGCTACTGTTGTAATGTCCGGGTAGTTAGGCCCCACATCATGCACTGTATACTTCTTGTAACGAATTATATGTATGTTATAATATCCTGTTGTGTGGTTTTGTTTCTCTGAGATTTATGGATCTTAAAATAATATGGAAGGATATTGTTTTCACGGAAAAATATTATGAAATGAATTAACTTACGGGAAAGAATATGAAAGAAATTATTTATGGAAAGTATTGTGAAAGGAAAAGAAATGACTTATAAGTTTTGTACTCATGTAAGATATTATTGTTTCCCCGAGCTTTCATTCACTTAAATAATTGGATATAATTGTGGTGAGATGAACTTTACATTCTGTGTGCGCATGTTGTCGCTTAAATGAACTTTACGTCCTGTGCGCGCATGTTGTCGCTTCGTAATTTACATCCCGTGAGCGATACGTAATTTCCTTCACTCTTATGGGAGCGGGCCGTACGCCACGGAGGATTATAGTGCACTTACGGTACGGGTCGGTCGATCCCCGGCAGTGCACAGGGATTTATTTGAGAATGCATTTATGGTACGGGCCGGTCGATACCCGGTAGTGCGTAGTTGGACTATTGGTAAGCATGCACTGATGGTATGGGCCGGTCGATCCACGGCAGTGCATAGCTCTTCTTGATATGATTGCATTATAAGCATGCACTCATGGTACGGGACGATCGATCCCCGGCAGTGCATAGCTATTCTCCCTCATGACTCCAGCCGGTTGTTTTACTCCTGTATGCGCATAACTATTTGGTACTTTTGTTTTCCTGATTTATGATTTGACGGATGTTTGGGGAAAGGAGACAGGTGAGTTGTTACTGCTTTCAATATTTACTTGGGAACTTTGTATTCTCCTCACAATTGTGGTGCACTATTTACATGTTTAATGCTTTCCTTATATCTTGTTTATTTCTATTTACTGTTGGACCTTAATGAGTACCGAGTCGATATCTCGTCACTACTTCTTCGAGATTAGACGGGATACTCACTGGGTACATATATGTAGATGTACTCCAGCTACACTTTCTATGCATTTTGTTGCACAGGTACCTTTATAGTACAGTGATTGATTTGGAAGACTTATACGGGCTACATTCATCCAGAGGCGTTCCACAGCTTCTACAGTCTCCCTTCTGTGTACTTACATTTTATATTTATTGCTTTTGTCCAAATTTGTTTTTCGGACAACCGTTGTATAATTGTATAAACCCTTAGAAATTGCTCATGGACTTGTGTCACCGGGTTTTGGGGATATCTTGGTATTTCTTTTTTTCTGTATTAAGTTGGTTTTCTTGTCATAGTTAAATTACAGAATTTATTTATTTTAATAATGAAAATGCAAGAAGAGGCTTCGATTCTAAAATGTTAAACAGAAAAGTGTTCCAATTGATTAAGGGGTCGGCTTGCCTGACAGTGGTGTCCGGCGCCATCACCACCCATAGGTTTTGGGTCGTGACATGTATAGTCCAAATCAAGATTATAACATTATAAATATGATAAAAAATGACAATAATATCTCAGAGAAAACTCATAATCTGTCACGCCCCAAACTTGATGAGGCGTGGCCGGCTTCCGGTGCCATACTCGACCCGAGCGTACCACTTTATAACTGTGAACTCTGGAGGGGTAACTCTCAACTTAGGCTGATGAGGCCATATTCTAAATCATCTGAAATAACATCTACAACCAGCAATACCAAACTAAACATCCACATAGGGCTGGTAAAACCACACTACTAATATAAAAAATGTACAAGACACGTATACAAGTCTCTAAGGATAACCGAACTATCTCTTGGTCAGGACAGGGCATCGACCTACCCATCAGACCTGTATATATGTAAAATGGACTCAAAGGTTTATACCTAGTAACTCCAAAGAAGTGCAGCTTACCAACCAAGCTGATTTTTGACTTTGTTTACTATGAAGGTCTATCCAACTATCTATCAGGACCTGCAGACATGATCTGTAGCGTCCCCAGCAAAAAGGAAGTACGAAATAATGTACACGAGTATGTAAGGCAACATAATAAGTGAAAGATGAAACTTAACTGATAATATAATAGCTGAAAGTACCTGGAAGTCAAATAAAATTCAAGATATGCTTACCTGCTGATACTGACTCATTTCTCTCAATTTAGTAAGTAAAATAGTTGTCTGTCCCGATAAGGCTCGGTATGTGTAACTGCTCTTCTGTAGTAGGCTCGCTCATAGACGCTCGATCATACTAGGCTTTGTATCTTGGCCATTATGGGCTCGCTCATAGGCGCTCGGCCACAGTAGGCTCGCTATATAACTTACCATATGATCAGAGGTTGCCCAATAGGGTCCTACTGATAAGTAGGGATTTTAACCTATTATTTGCTCTCTTTTACTTGTGTTTTGGGCCACAAATGCATGAAGGTATTCCCGAAAACTAATGTAATATGATTGCTTCCAATAATTGTTCGAAATGAGCCAATATTGGTCCAAGGGATTTGAAACGCGGACCGCAAAAATATTATGCGGCCGCAAAAGTCACAACGCGGTCACGGTCACTATTTCGGGGTCTGCGAAAGGGAGATTCAGAGAGGTGGATTTTTGGGCTAAAATATGAACGCGTTCTGCACCAGAAAGGTGCGGACATAAAAGTACATGTACCGCCACGATTGGAATATTGCGGACCGCGGTGGATGAGGGTCATAGAGCTTAGAATTCAAGAAAAAATGAGAAGTGTGGTTCGCGTCAGAATTATGCGGCCGCGGATGTCTCTTACGCGATTGCGATGGAAAATATGAGGTCCGCAAAACTCAGATCAACCCAGATCCAGATTTGGAGAACGCGGTCCGCGTTCAGATTCAGAATTATGCGGCCACAAAAGTAAGTGCGCGGCCTCGCTCAGAATTACACGGCCGCAAAACCTCCCAAACGGTATTTTTGTCTGGAAATTTCAGCTTAGTATAAATAGAACTTTTTTTCATTTTTATGTTATGTTGTGTATTATCTGAGCACGTGAGATGGCTGGAACTTCCCTTTTGGGAAACTTTGGATTAGATTCCTCCTTGAACATTAGATTTCCGTATCTTAATCATATATTATGGATTTTATCTTCTTTTCATCTTTGATTTCTATTATTTCAATGAGTAGTTAGACCCATAGCTAGGGTTGTGGCCCAATCCTAGTGTGGGTATGTAATGGGTATTGATTTAGGGCTTGAATGTGTATAGGGTTGTTATATTTAGCCTAGTTCTTACTAGAATTATATAATTAGTGGTTGCAAATACTGATTCATGCCTTTATGACTTAGTCTCTACTTGAGAAAGAGGGACTAAGTCTAGGAAAGCTAGTCTAACAAGGAATTGGGGTAAACTAAAGAAATGGATAGCCCCAATTAAAGGGTTCAACCTAGAGATAGTAATACCCGACTTGAGCTAATATCACTTAAATTGCATGAATACCCATTTGGATTTGAGAAAGCCAAATAGGGGAAAATCACTCACACTACCGAGAGGTATATAGTGAGTACTTGGGTGTGATAGATATATTACAACCCCAGTTAAATCAGGCTTGCCCTAGATTGTTGCTACCCGTTAGATATCCACCTAGGTTGAAGTCACTACCCTAGTCTCTTTTAAACATTTGAAAACCAACATAAAAAATATTGTACTTGGTTTCAATCGTTGCATACAATAGAACAGAATTAATGGTAGAATCATAACCAAAATGTTTGGAAGTGTAATTATAAACAAAACCCGCACTTAGCTCGGATATAAACATAATTCCAAATCAATTAACTCCCTGTGATTTCGATCCCGACCTTGTTGGGTTAAAACTGCATCGACCACCCTCGCTACTTCATAGTAGTGTAGGCTTGGAACTCGATCAATTTTTGGCGTCGTTGCTGGGGAGTTAGATGGTCTTTTCTATATATTCAAGTATTTGTGAGTTTTGTTTTTCTTTCCTTCCTTTTGTCTAATTTTGTGTGTCAATTGCTTTTAGGTACCAAATGGCTCTTAACGAGTCCTTATGACATATTCCTCAGGGGTAGTAGGTAGATGAGAATGAAGTGGATGAGGTTCACCTAGAACCTCAAGTACAAAGAAAAGGCTGCTAGCCTCATGACAACGTTACAAACCATACTTTACCTCCTCCAAGGGAAGCACACTAGGTGTTGCACAATGAAGGCTACGCAAGTGCAATTGTCCCTCCCCGAATTCAGGCAGGTAATTTTCAAATAACCAATGTCATGCTTACACTATTGGAACAGAGAGCTTTCTTTACCGGTGCTCCACATCAGAACGCATTTAAGCATCTCAAAGGTTTTGTGGACACATGATGGGGGAGCAAGCATATTACTGTATCCGAGGACGCTTTGAGATTAAGATTTTTCCCATTTTCACTTAGAGGGAAGGCTTTGGATTGGCTTGAGAGGCTACCCAACCATTCCATCACCACTTGGGATGAATTGGCTGAGAAGTTCATAGCAAAAGTTTTCTTTCCAGGACATATGGCATCATTGAGAGATGGGATCCTAGCTTTTAAACAAGATTCAAATAAACCATTACATGAGATTTGGGAATGGTACCGCACAATGGTAAATGAAAGCCCCCAAAACGATATGACTGAAGCAATGATTTGACCAACCTTTTATAGGGGTATCAACACAACTAACCCGTGTGTTGGGAATCAGATCGCTGGGGGAAATTTCATTAAAGTGACTTATGCTAATGCTTGTGACATATTAGATGAGATGGAGGACACCTCTTCAGCATGGCAATGTAGAGCCAACGTTCCTCAAGGTGACCCTAATATTATCCACCTTCACAAGGAACTTCATGATCACGTACAAGCCATAGAAGAGTTGACAACCACTATGAATTTGTTGGCCAAGGATCAGCTTCGGTAGGTTCAAGGACCAAAGCAGGTAAATGCCATGGAAGGGGTAAACATGATGGTCAACAAGTGAAGACATAGAGGTCAACAATGTCAAAACAATCAAGATTAATTTGAGCAAAGTGGTAGTGGGTATAATCAAGATGACTCGTATGACCATAAGTGTGAAGAAATTCTTTATGCCAATAATTATCAAGGTCAACGGAGCAATGCTCCAAATCAATAATAGCGGATATCACAGGGAAAAAATCAAAATTGGGCAATCAAGGCTGAGGGAATTGGAATAGTGGCAACAACAACAATCAAAACAATTGGGGAGGAAACAATAATAGCTATTAGAGTTGCAACAATAATAGTAATTGGGGAGGCAATGGAAATCAAGGGGGTTGGAACAACAATAATCAGGGAAACTAGGGGTCAGGCTTTCAAAGGCCCCCGATGTATCAACAACCCAACAACCCGCCTCCATATCCATCACAAGAGCCAAGTTCTTTAAACAATGAGATGGGACAGATAGAAAGCATGTTCAAGCAGGTGATAGAAAGAAACGCCGACTTCGATGCATAAATAGCGTCCCACAACACTTCTATCTGCAACTTAGAAGTCCAAATGGGTCAAATTTCTCAAGTGTTGAATACTCGCCCTAAGTGGCACTACCAAGTGATACGGTAGTAAACCCGAAGGGTAGGAACAATAGGGCCATGCTATGGTGGTGGCTACTAGATGTGGTAGAGGTGGAGTTGTTAGTACTTCAAACCCAAGAAAGATTGTGAATGAAAATGATGTGGTTGTGCAAGAAGATGATGAGCCATGTAATGATGTGAAAGTAAATTATGAAGTGAGTATAGATATTGAAGAAAATGTGGAGGAGACACAAGATGATGTGACCCGTCTCGAGAACACGTGATAGACATACCCGATCCGGTAGTTCCAAAAGAATAGGCTCTTTTGCCGAGGCCTCCTCAACCATATCCTCAAAGGCTTGTGAAGAAAAACAATGAAAACCAATTCCAATTTTTTTATTGATATGATGAAAAATTTGTCAATAAATGTTCCATTGGTTGAAGCCCTTGAACAAATACCGGGATATGCCAAGTTCATGAAAGACTTTGTAATAAAGAAGAGGTAAATGAACTGTTAAACGATCAAAATGAAACATCAAGTGAGTGCCATAGTGAATTCCATGGCTCCATAGCTATAAGACCCCGGTGCCTTTACAATTCCATGCACTACTGGTAGTGCCGATTTTGCCAAAGACTTGTGTGACTTAGGAGCGAGCATAAATTTGATTCCAAATTCGGTGTTCAAGACATTGGGGATTGGGAAACCAAAACCTACTTCCATGAGGTTGTAAATGGAGACCGGACAATGAAGAGGCCATTGAGGATAATTGATGATGTGTTAGTTTGGGTCGGCAAGTTCATACTTCTCGCAGATTCTGTGATAATCAACTGTGAGGTATGAGGTGCCAATAATATTGGGGAGACCTTTACTAGCTATAAGGAAGGCCTTAGTTGATATGGAAGCTGGGGAGCTCACCTTCGGGGTGAGCGATGAAATAGATATGTTCCGTGTGTGCAAATCAATGAGGCAGCTTAATAGCAACGAAGTGTGTTCCTTTGTGGATCTGGTGACTGGGGTAATTATTGATGACACAAGTGCTATGATCAATGTTGAAAGTCCTTTGGAAGATGTGTTGTTGAATCATGATGAGGATGAGAAGGAAGGCTTGGTAGAATGTTCAAATGCTTTGCAAGGAATATTATCCTACACATATGGGCCCCGAAAACTTTCCTTGGACCTTGAGAACTGGAAGACTCCACCAACAAAGCCCTCAATCAAGGAGCCACTCGCATTAGAGTTGAAGTCCTGGCCTTTACACCTCAAGTATGAGTTCTTAGGCCCTTGCTCCATATTACATGTTATTCATTCTTCGTGCTTAACTAATGTGCATGTGGATTCCACCCTTACGGTGCTTTAAATAAGGTAGAATGCAATAGATTGGACATTGGCGGATATTCAGGGTATGAGCCCTGCCTTTTGCATGCATAAAATCATATTGGAGGAGGATGCCAAACCCTTTGTGGAACATCAAAGGAGGTTGAATGAGTCTATGCAAGAGGTAGTCAAGAAAGAGATCATCAAGTGGCTAGTTGTAGGGGTTGTGTACCCCATTTCTGATAGTTCATGGACTTCGTCGGTATTTTGTCCCAAAGAAGGGGGGCATGACTGTGATTATAGATGATAGAAATGAATTGATTCCCACAAGAACTGTCACTGGTTGGAGGGTATGCATGGATTATTGAAAGTTGAACAAAGTGACCCGGAAAGACCATTTTCCATTGCAATTTCTTGATCAAATGTTGGATAGACTTGTCGGACGTGCTTATTATTTATTTTTAGATGGGTATTCCGGATACAACCAGATTCTTATTGAACCTGAAGACAGGGAGAAAACCACCTTCCCATGTATGTATGGCACATTTGCATTCGTAAGGATGCCGTTTGGTTTGTGTAATGCACTGGCTAGATTTCAGCGGTGTATGGTTGCAATATTCATGGATATGGTGGAGGACTTCCTCGTGGAGTTCATGGATGATTTCTCTGTTGTGGGGGATTCCTTTGAAGAATGTGTGGATAATCTTGAAAAAGTGTTTGCCCAATGTGAAGAGACCAACTTAGTGCTTAATTGGGAATAGTGCCACTTTATGGTCGAGGAGGGCATTGTCCTTGGCCATAAGATCTCCAAGAATGGTATTGAAGTGGATAAAGCGAAGATTGAAGTGATATCAAAACTCCCTCCTCCTACTTCCGTCAAGGAAGTGAGGAGCTTTCTTGGTCACGCGGGGTTTTACCGTAGGCTCATCAAGGACTTCTCAAAAGTGGTGAACCCTTTGTGCAAGTTGTTGGAAAAAGATGCTAAGTTTGTGTTCAATGATGATTGCATGAAAGCTTTTGAGCTACTCAAGTATAGGTTGACTACTACTCCCATCATTACCGCACCCAATTGGAGCTTACCATTTGAGCTCATGTGCGATGCTAGTGACGTTGCGGTAGGAGTGGTATTGGGTTAAAGAATCAACAAGGTATTTCATCCGGTCTATTATGTAAGCAAGACAATGAACGACGCCCAAGTCAACTATACGGTGACCGAGAATGAGCTATTAGACATTCTCTTCGCCATGGAAAAGTTCCGCCTGTACCTCATGTGTACCAAAGTGATTGTGCACACCGATCACGCAACAGTTCGTTATTTGATGAGTAAAAAGGACTCTAATGATAGGTTGATGCAGTGGGTTCTACTTCTACAAGAGTTTTATCTTGAAACCATAGATCGCAAAAGGAGTGAGAATCAAGTGGCGAACCACTTGTCCCGCTTGGAAAAGTAGGGGAGGCCCCATGATGGACTCGAGATCAATGATTCATCTCCGGATGAACAACTCCTCTTCTTGTCTTTGACCGGGATGCCTTGGTTCGCCGATGTGGCTAATTTTCTTTTGACCAGAATTCTCCCAAATGAGTTCTCTTCAAACCAAAGGAAAAAACTCAAACGGCACTACTTGGATTATTATTGGGACGAGCCATATCGTTTCATAATTTACAGTGATTGTGTTATCTGTAGATGTGTTCTGGAAGAAGAGTAACTTAGTATACTTGAAGCTTGCCATTTCTCACCCTATGGTGGTCACAATGGTGGGACGAGAACTGCTACGAAGGTCCTAAGTTGCAGTTTTTATTGGCCTACTTTGTACAAAGACGGTATCAACCTCGTTCGGCGTTGTGATGATATCCAACGAGCCAGGGGATTTCCAAGAAGAATGAGATGCCTCTCACTACCATCCTTGATGTGATGACCCAAAAGATCATCTTATGTAAATTTATTTATGACTGTGTTCCGAGGCCCCGAAAGCCTCTGTCAATCTCACCTCGATGTGCGTGCGCAGCCCGGGCGCGTAGCCGGGAAGCCTTTATGTGTAAACTTGATAAAGAGTTTAATTTATGATAATTAATTTAATAAAGTTGACTTTTGTCAATATTATTGGTAAACGGACCCGGATCCGTGATCTGACGGTCCAGGAAGGTCCGTAGAAAAATATGGGACTTGGGCGTATGCCCGGAATCGAATTCCGAGGACCCAAGTCTGAGAAATGAATTTTTAAAGAAAATTGTTTTCTGAAAATAATAAAGGTTTATGAAAATGGACCTTGATGTGAAACCTGTGCTGCCGAGACTGTATTATGGGTCCGGATCCCGAAACAGGTTCAATATGTGTTATTTAAGTTATCTGCGAAATTTGGTAAGAAACGACCTTGATTTGACGGGTTTCGGATCAAAATGGGAAATTTAGAGTCAGTGAAGTTTGAGGATTTTCATAGAACTTGAAATTTGGTTTGGAATGTGATTTTATGCCACCGAGGTCCGAATGCATTCTGAGACCGGGAATAGTTCCGTTATGTCATTTATGACTTGTTTGCAAAACTTGAAGTCATTCCGAGTAGTATAGACTCGTTCGGCGCTATGAAGTGAATTCTAGAATTCTTAAGTTCTTAAGTTGATTCAATTTGATTTTGGGGTTGAATTATGAGTTTCGTTGTTGTTTTTCATGTTCCGAAAGTTTGAGTGAGTCCGTATCATAAAACAGACTTGTTGGTGTCTTTGAACAGGGTCCCGAGGGGCTCGGGTGAGTATTGGACCCCTCGGAGTTAATTCCAAAACACCAGAATTTTTCTGTCTAGTNCTACTCTCTGCGATCGCCAGCCTTTAGCTGCGATCACACTGTGCTTCTTGAGGGCCCTGGGCAATTGCCCTGTGCGAACGCACTGGCTCAGCTGCGATCGCATAGTACAAGCAGCTGAGCAGTGTATTTTAATACGGGACCCAACCCATTTTTCCTCCATTTTCATCTTCCTCCTCAAGGTTTTGAGAGCATTTCAATAGAGTGTTCCACCATTATCAACAAGGTAAGTTAATTCCTTAGTTTTCATGATTTTAACATGAATTCCTAATGAATGTCCCTTCTAATTATCCTAAAAATTCATAGAAATTGAGAAATTTAGGGATTTTGGGAAAATTATGAATTACTCATTTTTGCCATGAATTCTAGCAAGGACTTGCATAATTATGATCCTTAGACTCCGGGTAATTGATTCCTTCAAGAATTTTTGAAATCCGAACGTGTGGGCCCAGGGTCGAAATTTCGAAAACCTTCAAGAATGCTTAAATTTTGGGATTTCTTATTAATTCTCCTTATTTTAGCTTAGAATTGATTCAATTAAACTATATTTGGCTAGTTGCGAGTCGTCGAGTGTAGATTTCGGAGATTCGGGCGCATCCTTGATCCGAGGGGTTATTTCGTCGCGAGGTGA
Source organism: Nicotiana undulata (assembly GCA_005239495.1). Classification (NCBI taxonomy): domain Eukaryota; kingdom Viridiplantae; phylum Streptophyta; class Magnoliopsida; order Solanales; family Solanaceae; genus Nicotiana; species Nicotiana undulata. Next base: position 139,002 of record ML258780.1, on the reverse strand, counting down.
GTCTCCTTTCTAACCTTGTAAGAGGGAACTGTCCCCATAGGTATTCTATGTGTGGTATGTATTTTTTTTGGTGGCTACGTGCGTACCACGTGACGAGAGTCCGTACGTAACGACTACATGTGTTATGTCCGGGTAGTTTAGGACCACAACATGCCTTGTATTCTGCCTTGAAATGACTTCTATGTTATAAATTCTTTCTTGATATATAAATGATACCCCTTAGTATTTCATTGATTAAATATTTGGAAAGATTTGATAAGTGAAGTAGACTTGATATTTTGTGTGCGCATGTTGTCGCTCTGCCATTTACATCCTGCGAGCGATATATATATCTTCCTTCACTCTTAGGGGAGCGGGTCGTACGCCACGGAGGATTTTATAGTGCACTCTTGGTACAGGCCGGTCGATCCCCGGCAGTGCATCGGGATTTAGTTAAGAATGCACTCTTAGTACGGGCCAGTCGATCCCCGATGGTGCATGGACGAATTTACACTATGATATGATATGATTACATTGATAGACGCACTCTTGGTACGGGCTGGTCGATCCCAACAGTGCGTAGGCATGATTATTGGTAGGCATGCACTCTTGGTATGGGTCGGTCGATCCCCGACAGTGCATAGCTATTCTTCCTTATGACTCCATCCTGTTGTCTTATCCTTGTGTGCGCATGACTATTTGGTTTTGTTTCCTGATTTATGATATTAAGCAGTATTGGGAAGAAGAGAAAGTGGAAATTGTCATTTGCTTTCAGTACTTACCTAAAAACCTTGTGTTTACTTCATTGTGATATATTTCTTTCATGTCTATTGTTTTCTTTATATTCTGCTTTATGTTAACTGTTGGACCTTAGTGAGTATCGAGTCGACCTCTCGTCACTACTTCTTCGAGATTAGACGGGATACTCACTGGGTACATATTCATTTATGTACTCATGCTGCACTTTGTTTTCTTTTCTGTACTTGACTGGTCAGGTCTGGAGGCTGGTACGTCTGATTATCAGGCCGGTGCTAGATATTGATAGTGTGGTCATACTTCACGGTGAGATGCTTTCCCCGCGACTTCCTAGCAGCACCCTGGAGTTTCTTTTGTTATATTCTCTGTCTATTTCATTCAGATTGAGACTCTGTGTATATTGTAGTCATTGTATATTCAGTAGTTGCCCGTGACATTCGTGACACTAGTTCCTGGCACACACGTAGTTTGTATTTTGGGTTTGGGATGTGTATCTATATATGTGCTTCGGTTAGGCCCTGTGCCTTCATATTTTATGATGTTTATGTCGTATCATGCTAGCATTATGTTAAGTGCTTAAAATTTGTAATTTCCGACATGTTTAGATCAGACGGGCAAGGGGATATCATCTAATGTTTTCTATATTGGCTTGCCTAACCCCGTTGTTGCGCGCCATCGCGACCCGAATTAGGATTTGGGTCGTGACAACGTGATATCAGAGCTTTAGGTTCACGTAGTATCACGAGTCACGGGCAAAACCAGTAGAGTCTTACAGATCGGTACAAAGACGTTTGTGCTTATCTTCAGGAGGCTATAGGGTGTTAACAAACTCCCCCTTGTTCAGATCCAATTGTGCAATCTATGATGTACTCAAATTTGATCTTCTACTCTCTCACAGATGGTGAGGACGCGTGCTTCTCATGTTCCTGATCCAGGGGAGGCCGATACCCCCGCCACTCGAGGTCAAGGTAGGGGCAGGGGTAGGGCTCCTGTTCGAGGTAGGGAACAAGGGCGTCCCAGAGCTGTACCAGTTGCACCGCTTGAGGATCCTATTATCGAGGAGCAGGATGAGTTGCCTCCAGTTGCTCCTGCTCCAGCGCATTTTATGACGGCGCCAGGCTTCCAGGAGGTCATGGGCCGCATGTTGAGATTTATGGACACTATGTCCCAGGCAGGCGTACTTCCAGTAGACCCTGCCACTTCCCAGGCGGGAGTGGGAGTTCAGACCCCTACCGCTCAGGCCACCGGACAGGCAGCAACACATCACACTCCGAGTACACCGCCCGTTGGTGGGGTTCAGCCTATCATAGCACAACCTGATCCCAGGCCAGTCGCAGAGGGTGACCAGCAGAAGATGCTTGATAGATTGACCCGACTTTGCCCCCAAGTCTTCGGGGGTGAGAGGGGTGAGGATGCCCAGGACTTCATAGACAGGTGCAGGGACAGACTACACAATATGAGGATACTAGAGTCACATGGGGTGGACTTCACCACATTTCAGCTTGAGGGCAAAGCTCGCCGCTGGTGGCAGTCATATGTTCTTAGCAGGCCAGCATATTCTCCTTATGTCACTTGGAGTCAGTTCACTCAGCTATTCTTGGACAGATACATTCCACCGTCTGAGAGAGAGAAGCTTCGGGGTAAGTTTGAGAGGTTAGAGCAGGGCAAGATGTCTGTGACGGATTATGAGGCGAGGTTTTCAGAGTTATCTCGCCATGCTCTTATGATATTTCCCACTGATGCCGAGAGGGTGCGGTGATTCGTGGCAGGTTTACATCTGGGTATCAGGACCTCCATGGTCAGAGAGGTAGAGATGGGTACCCCATACGAGCTTGTAGTCGAGATAGCTCGACGCATTAAGGGTTACCGTACGAGGAGCAGGGAGCAGGGTCAGCCAGGTCAGCAGGGTCAGCAGGACAAGAGGGCCAGGTTCACAAGTGACTTCAGGGGTTCTCCAGCTAGGGGCAGAGGTCAGATCGGAAGCGGCCAGTTCAGTAGGCCTTCATATTTAGCACCTCCACTACCTCCCAGGGGTATTTCAGCGAGGCCTCAGTTTAGTTCCATGCTAGAGCGCTCTTACCATCCACCATCCATCCAGGGTTCACCCAGCGGTTACTCCAGCCGTCATAGATCCTCCGGTTCCTATTTCAGTGCCTTGTCAGATGATTCCTACCGCCCTCCATCTATTCAGGGTTCTTCTTCTTCTGGACAGCATTCTAAGGCATCTAGAGGTTGTTTCGAGTGTGGGGCGCTGGACCATATGATCAAGCATGGTTCTAGGTATCGGGGCAAGGTCGTGCAGCCGAGTCACCAGCCTATGATTTCAGTACCAGCAGTTCGATCACCTAGGGGTGGGGGTCAGGTTGGCAGGGGCCATCCTAGAGGGGGTCATTTAGCTCCAGCTCTCACTGGGGGAGCTCAGTCTTCAGGTTCTGTAGCCAAATTCTATGCTATTCCGGCCATATCAGACGCAGTGGCCTTAGACTCCGTGATTACAGGTATTATTTCAGTCTGTGGTAGGGAGGCTTTGGTGTTATTTGATCCAGGGTCTACGTATTCATATATCTCAGCATTGTTTGCTCATTTTGTGGATGTTCCTCGTGAGACCTTGGGTTCTCCTTTGTATGTGTCCACTCCTGTAGGCGATTCTGTTGTGGTTGACCGGGTCTACTGATCTTGTGTGATTACCTTCTGTGGACTTGAGACTAGAGACGAGTTGTTATTGCTCGATATGGTTGAATTTGAGGTTATTTTGGGCATGGATTGGCTATCTCCTTACCATGTTGTTTTTGATTGCCATGCTAAGACAGTTACATTAGCCATGCCTGAGTCGCTGAGGTTAGAATGGAGGGGTTCTTCAGTTAGTGCATTCAGCCGGGTAATTTCCTATATGAAGGCACGACACATGGTTGGGAAGGGTTGCTTAGCTTATCACCGTCGAGTCTCCTACCATTGATTCAGTGACTTTTTTTCGAGAGTTTCCGGATGTGTTTCCTTCAGATCTTCCAGGCATGCCTCCAGATCGAGATATAGACTTCTAAATTGATTTGGCTCCAGATACTCAACCTATTTCCATTCCCCCTTATCGTATGGATCCTAAAGAGCTAAAGGAGTTGAAAGAGCAGCTTGAGGAGTTGTTGGCCAAGGGGTTCATCAGGCCGAGGTTGTCACTGTGGGGTGCTCCAGTCTTATTTGTGAAGAACAAGGATGGGTCTATGCTGATGTGCATTGACTATCGTTAGCTAAATAAAGTGACCATCAAGAATAAGTATCCTCTGCCGCGCATTGATGATTTGTTTGACCAGTTGCAGGGTGCTCGTGTGTTTTCTAAGATTGATCTGAGATCGGGTTATCACCAGTTGAAGATTCGGGCATCTGATGTTCCCAAGATGGCATTACGCACAAGATATGGCCATTATGAGTTCTTAGTGATGTCTTTTGGCTTGACCAATGCCCCATCAGCATTTATGGACTTGATGAATAGGGTGTTCATGTCGTTTATCGACTCCTTCGTTATTGTTTTCATTGATGATATACTGATCTACTCGCGGAGCCTTGGTGAGCATGAACAGCATTTGAGAGTCGTGTTTCAGACCTTGCGAGAGTAGAAACTATATGCTAAGTTCTCCAAGTGCGAGTTCTGGTTGAAGTCTGTGGCATTTTTGGGGCACGTGGTGTCCGGTGAGGGTATCAAGGTTGATCCACAGAAGGTTGAGGCGGTTTAGAGTTGGTTGCGTCCTACTTCAGCTTTAGAGATCAGGAGTTTTCTGGGTTTAGCAGGCTATTACCATCGATTCGTGGAGGGATTCTCCTCTATTGCAGCTCCACTGACTAGGTTAACACAGAAGAATGCCCCGTTTCGATGGTCAGACGATTGTGAGGTGAGCTTTCAGAAGCTCAAGGCAACATTGACTTCAGCACCAGTTCTATCATTACCTTCTGAGTCAGGGATGTATACTGTATATTGCGACGCTTCACGCATCGGGTTTGGATGTGTGTTGATGCAGGGTGGCAGGGTTATTGTTTATGCTTCACGACAGCTGAAGGTTCATGAGATGAATTATCTTTTACACGACTTGGAGTTGGCGGCGATTGTTCATGCGTTAAAGATATGGACTCATTACTTGTATGGTGTATCTTGTGAAGTCTACTCTGATCACCGCAGTTTGCAGTACTTGCTTAAGCAGAGGGATCTTAATTTGAGGCAGCGGAGGTGGCTTGAGTTGTTAAAGGACTATGATCTTACTATTTTGTACCACCCGCGCAAGGCGAATGTAGTAGCGAATGCTTTGGTCAGGAGAGCAGCGAGTATGGGTAGTTTGGCCTACATTAGAGCTGAGGAGAGGCCTTTAGCCTTGGACATTCGGTCATTGGACAATCTCCTGGTGAGATTGGACCTTTCAGAACCTCGTCGAGTTCTAGCTCATGTGGTTGCTCATTCTTCATTGTTGGGTGAGATTAAGGCTTAGCAGTTTGATGATCCATGTCTCGCAAAGCTTCGGGATACGGTGGTCCAGGGTAGAGTCAGACAGGTTACCTTGGGAGAAGATGGTGTTTTGAGACTTCAGGGCCGATTGTGTGTTCCAGATATTGAGGGCCTGAGGGAGAGGATTCTAGCAGAGGCGCACAGTTCTCGGTATTCTATTCATCCAAGAGCGACAAAGATGTATCGTGGTTTGAAGCAGCATTACTGGTGGAGGCGGATGAAGAAGGACATTGTTCAGTATGTGGCCAGGTGTCTTAAATGTCAGCAGGTCAAGTACGAGCACCAGAGGCCAGGAGGCTTGTTTCAGCAAATGCCCAATCCTCACTGGAAATGGGAGCGCATAACCATAGACTTTGTGGTTGGGTTGCCTCGGTATTTTTGGAAGGTTGGCGCGGTTTGGGTCATTGTGGATAGATTTACCAAATCGCCGCATTTCATTCCTATGGCTATTACTTATACGATAGAGAGGCTGGCTCAGATTTACATTCGAGAGATTGTCCGATTGCATGGTGTGCCGGCGTCTATTATATCGGATCGAGGTCCTCACTTCACTTTTCACTTCTGGAGAGCTTTGCACAGCGAGATGGGTACTTAGATAGACATGAGTTCAGCCTTTCACCCTCAGACTGATGGCCTGTCGGAGCGTACAGTTCAGATTTTGGAGGATATGCTCAGGTCTTGTGTGATGTACTTTGGAGGTCAGTGGGACCAGTTCCTACCGTTGGCGGAGTTTGCATAAAATAATAGTTATCATTCCAGCATCGAGATGGCTCCATTTGAGGCTTTATATGGTTGGCAATGTTGTTCTCCTATCGGGTGGTTTGAGCCTGGCGAGGCTAAGTTATATGGCATGGATTTGGTGATAGATGCCTTGGAGAAGGTGAAGGTTATTCAGGAGAGGCTCCGCACAGCTCAGTCTAGACAGAAAAGCTACACGAGAGATAAGGTTATGCTAAAGGTTTCGCCGATGAAGGGCATTATGAGATTCGGGAAGAAGGGAAAGTTGAGTCCCAGGTTTATAGGCCCTTTCAAGATGTTGAGGCGGATCAGAGAGGTTGCTTATGAACTTGGTTTACCTCCAGCATAATCAGGAGTTCATCCAGTTTTTCACGTATCCATGCTTTGGAGGTATCACGTCGACTTCTCGCATGTGGTTGATAAAAGCACTATTCAGTTAGATGAGAAGTTGGGCTTCGAGGAGGAGCCAATTGCTATTATTGATAGGCAGGACCGCCATTTGAGGTCCAAGACAGTTTCTGCGGTTAAGGTCCAGTGGAGGGGCCAACCAATCGATGAGGCAAGCTGGGAGTCCGAGGAGGACATGCGGAGCAGGTATCCACAGCTATTCAGCACTTCAGGTACGATGCTACGTTCGTTCGAGGACGAAGGTTTGTTTTAGAGGGGGAGATTGTGATGACCCAAAAGGTCATCTTATGTAAATTTAATTATGATTGTGTTCTGAAGCTCCGAAAGCCTCTGTCAATCTCACCTCGATGTGCGTGCACAACCCAAGCGCGTAGCCGGGAAGCCTTTATGTGCAAACTTGATAAAGAGTTGAATTTATGATAATTAATTGAATAAAGTTGACTTTGGTCAGTATTTTTGGTAAACGGACCCGGATCCCTGATATGACGGTCCGGAAAGGTCCGTAGAAAAATATGGGACTTGGGCGTTAGCCCGGAATCGAATTCCGAGGACCCAAGTCCGAGAAATGAATTTTAAAGAAAATGGTTTTCTGAAAATAATAAAAGCTTATGAAAATGGACCTTGATATGAAACCTGTGCTGCCGGGCCCGTATTATGGGTCCGGAGCCCGGAACATGTTCAATATGTGTTATTTAAGTTATCTGCGAAATTTGGTAAGAAACGGACTTGATTTGACGGGTTTCGGATCAAAATGGGAAATTTAGAGTTAGTGAAGTTTGAGGATTTTCATAGAACTTGAAATTTGGTTTGGAATGTGATTTTATGCCACCGAGGTCCGAAAGCAATTCCGACTGGGAATAGTTCCGTTATGTCATTTATGACTTGTCTGCAAAATTTGAAGTCATTCCGAGTAGTATAGACCCGTTCGGCGCTATGAAGTGAATTCTAGAATTCTTAAGTTCTTAAGTTGATACAATTTGGTTTTGGGGTTGAATTTTGAGTTTTGTTGTTGTTTTTCATGTTCCAGAAGTACGAGCGAGTCCGTATCATGAATACAGACTTGTTGGTGTCTTTGAATGGGGTCCCGAAGGGCTCGGGTGAGTTTCGGACCCCTCGGAGTTAATTCCAAAACACCAGAATTTTTCTGTCTGATTTTCTTTAGTGCGTTTGCAGGCAATCAACTGCGATCACACAAGAGGTTGGACCTGGGTTGGGAGAATTACATGTGCGATCGCACAGGTCTATCCGCGATCGCACAAGGTATGCTTTGACTGGGCCCTTTTTGTTCTCCGCGATCGCAGCCCTCACCCTCCCGCGATCGCACAAGGATGCCTACCCCCCCCCCTGCCTGCTACTCTCTACGATCGCCAGCCTTCAGCTGCGATCGCATTGTGCTTCTTGAGGGCCATGGGCAATTGCCCTGTGCGAACGCACTGGCCCAGCTGCGATCGCATAGTACAAGCAGGTGGGCAGTGTATTTTAATACGGGACCCAACCCATTTTTCCTCCATTTTCATCTTCCTCGTCAAGGTTTTAAGAGCATTTCAAGAGAGTGTTCCACCATTGTCATCAACGTATGTTAATTCCTTAGTTTTCATGATTTTTACATCAATTCCTAATGAAATTCCCTTGTAATTATCCTAAAAATTCATAGAAATTGATAGAAATTTAGGGATTTTGAGAAAATTATGAATTACTCATTTTTGCCATGAATTCTAGCAAGGACTTGCATAATTATGATCCTTAGCCTACAGCTAATTGATTCCTTCAAGAATTTTCGAAATCCGAACGTGTAGGCTGGGGTCGAAATTCCGAAAACCTTCAAGAATGATTACATTTTGGGATTTCTTATTAATTCTCCTTCTTTGAGCTTAGAATTGATTCAATTATACTATATTTTGCTAGTTGCGAGTCGTCGAGTTTAGACTTCGGAGAATCGGGCGCATCCTTGATCCGAGGGGTGATTTCGTCGCGAGGTGAGTCTCCTTTTCTAACCTTGTAAGAGGGAACTGTCCCCATAGCTATTCTATGTGTGGTATGTATTTTTTTGGGGGGCTACGTGCGTACCACGTGACAAGAGTCCGTACGTAGCGACTACATGTGTTATGTCCGGGTAGTTTAGGACCACAGCATGCCTTGTATTCTGACTTGAAATGACTTCTATGTTATAAATTCTTGCTTGAAATATCATTGTTACCCCTGAGTATTTCATTGACTAAATATTTGGAAATATTTGATAGACGCACTCTTGGTACGGGCTGGTCGATCCCCGACAGTGCGTAGGCATGATTATTGGTAGGCATGCACTCTTGGTATGGGCCGGTCGATCCCCGACAGTGCATAGCTATTCTTCCTTGTGACTCCATCCTGTTGTCTTATCCTTGTGTGCGCATGACTATTTAGTTTTGCTTCCTGATTTACGATATTAAGCAGTATTGGGAAGAAGAGAAAGTGGAAATTGTCATTTGCTTTCAGTACTTACCTAAAAACCTTGTGTTTACTTCATTGTGATATATTTCTTTCATGTCTATTGTTTTCTTTATATTCTGCTTTATGTTAACTGTTGGACCTTAGTGAGTATCGAGTCGACCTCTCGTCACTACTTCTTCGAGATTAGACGGGATACTCACTGGGTACATATTCATTTATGTACTCATGCTGCACTCTTGTTTCTTTTCTGCACTTGACTGTACATGTCTGGAGGCTGGTACGTCTGATTATCCGGTCGATGCTAGATATTGATAGTGTGGTCATACTTCACGGTGAGCTGCTTTCACGGCGACTTCCTAGCAGCACCCTGGAGTTTCTTTTGTTATATTCTGTATCTATTTCATTCAGACTGAGACTCTGTGTATATTGTAGTCATTGTATATTCAGTAGTTGCTCGTGACACTCGTGACACTAGTTCCTAGCACACACGCAGTTTGTATTTTGGGTTTGGGCTGTGTATCTATATATGTGCTTCGGTTTGGCCCTGTGCCTTCATATTTTTATGATGTTTATGTCGTATCATGATAGCATTATGTTAATTGTTTAAAATTGGTAATTTCCGACATGTTTAGATCAGACGGGCAAGGGGATATCATCTAGTGTTTTCTATATTGGCTTGCCTAACCCCGTTGTTGGGCTCCATCGCGACCCGAATTAGGATTTAGGTCGTGACACTTGAGATTGATATTTTCAATGTGTAGGGTATCGACTTTATGGGACCATTTGAGAGTTCATGTGGGAAGTTGTTGTGGATTATGTTTCCAAATGGGTTGCAGTTGTGGCTTTGCCTAACGATGAGGCACGGAGTGTGGTGGCTTTCTTTACGAAAAATATCTTCACAAGGTTCGGCACCCCAAGGGCAATCATTAGTGATGGAGGTTCTTATTTTTGCAAAAAAGCCTTCGACACTTTACTCTCCAAGTATGGTGTCACTCATAAGGTGTCAACCCCCTATCACCCTAGGCTAGTGGACAGGTTGAAGTTTCCAACAGGGAGATCAAGAGCATTCTGGCCAAGACTATCAATGCAAACTGGACTGATTTGTCAAGAAAACTTGATGATGCTTTATAGGCCAATAGAACTGCGTACAAGACTCCAATTAGTACGTCTCCATATAGGTTGGTATTTAGGAAAGCATTCAATCTTCTGGTGGAATTAGAGCACAAAGCCATGCGGGCGTTGAAGAAATTGAACCTTGAATTGGATGTAGCTTCCAATCTCCGGGTAGAGCAACTAAATGAACTTGATGAGTTCCAGTTCCATGATTACTCTAGGTCGTCCTTGTATACGGACAAGATGAAGTACTTACATGATAAATATATCTGGAGCAAGGAATTCAAAGAAGGTGACGTGGTTCTTCTATTCAACTCTCAGTTACGAATGATTCATGGCAAGCTCAAGTCAAAATGGAGTGGTTCTTTTGAAGTGGTACATGTGAATCCTTTTGCTGCTCTAGATTTAAAAAACAAGAATGGTGAGATCTTAAGAGTCAATGGGCATCGAGTGAAGCACTACCTTGGCAAGATTGATGATAGCCACGTTGTGGCATTGATCCATTTCAGATGAGTGATGGTAACATGTGTCGCATCGCGACGTTAAATCATGCGCTTCTTCGGAGGCAACCCACGTGTTTTTTCTTTCTTTTGATTTTCTTCTTAGATTACGCATTGTTTTGGACAACCTGTTTTTGAAGTGTATGTAGGAATTTGTTGTGCAATGCACGAAATAGACAAGGAAAAATTTGGCTATGTGTTGAACATTTTGCGGATCGCGCCCAAACTTACGCAGACAACACAAGCACTTCGAGGACGCATAATTTTGTGCACGCACGCGTAGCTGAAATGGGAAAAATGCCAACTCTATAAAGTTGGCCTGTCAAAATTCCTTAAGAGTACGCGGCCGCGTTAAAATTTCTACGAACCACACGAATTGTGAGGCGGCGGCCAATTTTTCGCGGACTACGCACATACATCTGAGGCAGAGGTACAAAAAGGTAAATAGTGCGGACCGCGATAGTATTTCGAAGTATAAATATGAGTTTTTGGAACTTTTCACACTTTACCAACCCTAACCTTTCAACACACCTAAAGCATTGTGCATCTTTCCTTGCCTTCAATCTAAGCATATTCGCATCAAGTGTTTATTTCCTACAAACTTTCACAACTGGTATGTTCATTTCAATGATTTAATTTCATCTTTTTCTTTTCTTTTCTCTTTGTTTTAATTTTCCTTTTTAGTTAGGGTTAGATGCATGCCATAATGTCAAAATCATACTTAATTTTTGCGTAAATACATATGGGTAGTATTTGTATGAGTAATGAGGGATGGGATTAGTAACTTTGCATGTCTAATTGCTGTAATTTTTGGGTAATTAGTGAAACCCCTAATTTTCAGTGTTCATTGGTGCCGAATTACTTTGCATTTCTTGGTCGCACACAGTTTTGTGCGGTCTGCGATAGGGTATGCTTCCGCGATCAAAATTACGCGGTCCGCGATACCCTAACTTCAAGGCACTGATGGTTGTTTAGAATTCACGGCAGCAGTTATTTTTGTGTGGTCCACAGTCGTTCTTTCGCGGCTGCACCCCGTTTTTCGCAGTCTGGGAATTTGAACTTTAGAGACTCTATAATTTGCTTTTGCGGCCGCACACAAAATTGTGCTGTCTGGGATTAGTCTTTCACGACCGCGTTCACTTTTACGCGGTCAGTGATGGGTTGTTCGCGGCTGCACTCTTTCTCTGTGGTCCACTATTACACCTAATGTTGTCGTACATGAAAGTACGCCATAAGTAACTTGATGGAAGCTCGAAAATGAGATATTATATCTCGCATTTTCGTGTATTAAAGTTTCGTCGAAGTTTGACTATTTGAAGGAAAAATATGACCCGAGCTATAATACCCAGTATTTATGGATTAGTACCGTACAAGGTACCACATGGCCATGACAGTAAGGTGTGTTAAATGTTAGTAGTATTATGTAATCTGAGATAATTCTTAATTATGTGGATAATTGGGTAATTATTGATTAATTGGGAATTTACAATTAACTAAGATGTTGGTGGTTGATTGGTTGAGAATGGATAAGCTAAAAGGTGGAAGCCATAGAGGTCTTGAATAAATGACTCATTAATCACATGCTAAGGTGGCTTTTTAATGTTAATTGTGGGTCTTATCCATCAAAGACGTGGATCCACCTAAACTGTTAAGGATAACTTTTATTATCTAATAAGAAAGGATTTCAAAATATTCACATAGCAACTGATAACTTTTATAATCTCTAAGAGCATTCAACCAAACTTTCCCTACACTAGTGACGTGAATTCTAAGAGCTCCAACCAAGCTTTCCATACAATTGTAATGTTATACGTTTCAGCCAAAAGCCTTCTATTTCAATGTTAACTCTAAACTCTTAAGAAGAGTTTCAGCAAGTTTCCATACATAACGTTAAGCTAATTCTCTTGAGAAAGAGTTTGAACAAAGATGATTTTACAATAGAAATGTCATTTATTTGACGCATTTCATACGGATTGATCCATATTTCTATCTCGCCGTTATGTGTTTTGTCGCAGTTTATGTATGTTAGAGGAATTTTCAAGAGAATCGGCTCAGGTATGTTAAGGTTATCCCTTCTTTTCTTTTGGCATGATCTATACGACAGAGACGAAACGAGAAAATACACAACTTCCATAAATGACTCTACTCATAAAAGTATTAGAGGTGTTTATTTTCTTGAATTCCCATGTGTCCTATTATTTTATCAAATGTTCATGGGTCTCGGAAAAAAATGTAAGTTGAAAAAGCTTACATCATGATATTAATCAGAGGTATAATGGTCTTATGACACTCCAAAAGATTTTATTGACGTAATTCGCATGCATTGTATTTATGTACATTGACTAATGACCAGATGGCGTTATATACGTGTATATATGTATATCATGTATATGGGATATGGGGAAAAGGTTATGGAGTTATATACGCACCACCACCTGATCACCTAGTATACGTTGATGATTTTTGCTCACAGTGGCCGAGATGATATGATGGGATGCCCTCAGATGCCTGATGATGTTATTAAACATGTATCAATGCACGACAGGGCATTCATACGCATAAGTATCATTATTCCGTGACTTACGGAGTTATCCAAACTTTCAGGTTGAGTCATTTACTCTATATTTCTTCCATGTCTGTTATGTACTTATTTAGGTGCCTTACATGCTCGGTACATTATTCGTACTGATGTCCCTTTTGCCCGGGGATGCTGCGCTTGATGCCCGCAGGTCCCGGTAGATAGGTCAAGAGTCCTCCAAGTAGGCTTTCAGCTCAGTAGAAGATGTTGGTGCACTCTATTTACTCTGGAGTTACTTGTTTGGTCAGTATGATTTAGACGCGTATTGTTTGGTATGGCGCGGCCCTGTCCCGACCTTTATGTTAAATGTGTACTCTTAGAGGCTTGTAGATAGATGTCATGTATATGAATGCTCTTATATCCTTGTCGGCCTTTGTTTTGAGTAGATGAAAGATCATGTCGTGCGTCATATGCATAAGTTTGGATTACATGTTGGGTCGTCCAACGCCGAGTACTTTCCCCAAGTATTATTCTACTTATCTCACGCCAGCCTTCCGGCCCAGTTATCTATGATAATATGACATGAAATGATACGTTATGTTGGTACTCAGTTGAGTAAGGTACCGGGTGCCCTTCGCGACCCATCGGTTTGGGTCCTGACAAAAGTGGTATAAGAGCAGTTCTTGTAAGGCCCCGAAAAACTTCACTATGTAATTTAAGGCTTTGTGGAGTCAAGGTAGGTAATACGTTGTACTTCCGAAGTTTCGGGTTGACCGATGTGCTGGGGAGTTGAAATTTTTCGTCGTAGCTCAACCAGGCTTTAGGTAGATAAAGCCAGGATAAAGCCAGGCTATACCAGGCTTTAGGTAGATATAGCCATGATAAAGCCAGGCCAAACCAGACTTTAGGTAGATAAAGCCCAGATAAAGCCAGGCCAGACTAGGCTTTAGGTGGATAAAGCCCGGATAAAGCCAGGCCATACCAGGGTTTAGGTATATAAAGCTCGAATAAATCCAAGCCAGACTAGGCGTTAGCCAGGCGACGCCAGGCTAAAGACAGGCTAGACCAGGCGTTAGCCAGGCGACGCAACGTCTGTGGCTCGATCCGAAATGTTGGACTATCCATTTTCTATCTTTATAACCTGACCCCAGACCCATATAAAACCCATTCCTCATCATTTTAAGCTTATTTTATGATACGTTAGAGAGAGAAAAGAGTGGGTTCTATAGAGATGAAGTCCCAACTTCATCAAATTGATCCTCCTTCATCACTCAAGCTTCGAACTAATCAAATAGGACACAAATTTCTTCACCCTAAGAGGTAAGCTTCTACCACACTAACCTTAATTTCTAGATAATTGTTACAATGATACATGCTTAAGTGAGTTCATGAAGATGGGGGTAGGAATCTTGTATGCATGTAACCAACTAGTCATAATCTAGTAAAGAGAAATGGGTTAGAGTAATCTTTCACTAAAAAGAGGTCATTTAATCTAAAGGAACACCTAGTGTTTGATGGAATGCTCAAGTGAGTTCAAGACATGATGAATATTACTAATTCTAAGTTAAATTATTCCACATTGTGAACTAGATTGAAGGTGCTAGAAGGCCCGGTGAATTGTGGTAGAAATTTAAGGAAAATCCCAAATCGAGGTATGTATGGCTAACTCTAAACTTCATAGAATAAACTCATTGGTTCCAAAATGTACGATATGGATTCCCTTGTTTTGATTCTTTGTGTTCTATGTGCCAAATTGAGAAATTCTTGCTTCTATGTCAATTTACGCTACTACCATGTCATTATGCTATTTGAGTGCACAAATTGTGATTATTATGCTCCTTATCTTACTATGTGTACAAATTCTCTTATGTGACAGGTGTGGTCGATGTAAAGGATGAATATATGATACGGTTGAAAAGAGAAATGTAACCTAAAAGGTTAAATATACCCAAATGCCAAGAACGTGAACTAAGTGATGAAATGATATGAAATGTGAATACAAAGGTTGAAATGATATGAGATGTGAATCGAAAGATTGAAATGATATGAAATGAGAACTAAAACGATTTAAAGATGATGGGGAATATCCTAGAGTCAGATGGCTTAGCCGATCAGGCAGCGATCAGACTCCATGATATACACATGGTGGTTTATATATATGAAAGTATGATATTGATAATGTCTCATTGCCAAGTGGGATGGCTTAGCTGATCGGGCAGATATCGGACTCCGTGTGATAACGACATGATTGTATATATATATATATATATATATGAAAGTTTGATAATGATAATGTCCCACTGGTTCAAATGAGATGGCTTAGCCGATCGGGCAGAGATTGGAATCCGTGTAATTATGACACGGTGGTTTATATTGATGTTTCACATAGGATGGCTTTGTCTATCGTGCAGAGATCGGAATCCGTGTGACAATGACACAGTGGTTTAGTAAAAGTAATAATATTTGGCTTTAAAGGCTTATTAACCAAAAGATGGCAGAACGGAAGAAGAAAACATGGTGACTCTTATCTGTGCTTTTCCCCAAATTTGGTGAATTGATATGTGAGGTTTCTATTTGTATCGTTGTTTGTTTGATGTTTATTCTATCTAGAGTAGAGTTTGTTCGTACATACTAGTACTATTCAATGGTACTAACGTCTCTTTTGCCGGGGGCGCTACATCTTCTTATGGATGTAGGTGGCTCAGTAGCTGGCAGCGCTGATCGTCGATAGTGGTGCCCTCTCCTCCTTCCTTCTGCAGTTCTAGTGAGCCCCATTTCCTCCCGGGACCGTGTGTAGATATATGTTGCTCTTTTTGTATATGTTGTTCCTTTTGAAGTATAGTCGGGGCGTTGTCGCCGGCAGCTCTATGTTCATCTTCTCCGTAGACACTTATGAGGGCTATGTATATATATTCTGGGTAGTTGTTGGATTTAATCATAATCGTGATTCCATATCGTGAATATTGTAATTAGCATGTTTGTTTTGGAAGATCTAATGTTGGTAACGGTGAAAGAGGAAAATGGACTTAATGTTATGAAAATATGCTTTTGATTTATGTCTTTCTAACTAATGTAAATAATGTATACTATAAACACGGGGAGAAACGAGTCGGGAAGGTAAGGCTAATCAAGCTTGCTTGGCCGGGTCACTCGGTTAGGCGCCGGTTGCGCCCCTCGGTTTTCGGGCGTGATAGTTCTTTCCTAGGGAGTGTACAAGCCGTGTCTAATAGAGCCTTGTTTATGAGTGTGTCGTGCACCACACTTATAAGTAGGAGGATACAGGGCATTTAGGATTGTCATTCTTTCTTCATACTCTAGATCGTGTGCTAGAGGTCAGTTGTAAGAACTCAATTTTCTAAATTCTATCTGACTTATAGTACGACGATACCTACATCTAGAAAGATGGTTTGTAAGAAATGTAGTTGTGGAAGAGTTGAGCCAGAGGAACTCAATTTTTGCATCATGCTTATGATGGATAAATATGAGGTATTTAATAAATCATGTTTATACT
This sequence comes from Nicotiana undulata, assembly GCA_005239495.1. Taxonomy (NCBI): domain Eukaryota; kingdom Viridiplantae; phylum Streptophyta; class Magnoliopsida; order Solanales; family Solanaceae; genus Nicotiana; species Nicotiana undulata. The sequence continues at coordinate 122,563 of ML258780.1, read as the reverse complement.
AAGACATGTAAGCTTCTTGACAAGGAACCTTAAGGTAAGAATATATATCCACCCATATGGTAAAAAGGAATAATAGAATCGGAAGGAAGACACAAGTTTCAGCAAGTAAAAGAAGTAAGGTGAAGAAGGGTACCAGTTACCCAGTTAATAAAGATTATCATTATTTACCATTCGGGAAGGGAGATATAAGCATTTTGAATTACCTTCAATAGTAACAGAGGTATGTACAACTGGTCACACCTATTCCAGTTATGCCTTATGGGGTTAACAAAAGTAGTATAAGAGGAGGACGGGATATCAGGATCCGGTTGGGGTTAGAGTAACCCAAAATGATGGATGGATTGTTTGATTTAGTTGACATTTCGAAGGATATTACAAACGTGGTAATACATCTCCTCGTGAGATACCCAGATGTTGCACTCTAAAACACTACAGCTAGATATGAGCACTACAAAGATAAGCACTGGAAGCCTGGAAAGGATAAATATTACCTTAGTGTGGCTCCCATCCCTAGTAGAGAGAGAATGTTAGGCAATTCGAGGAGCTAATGGATGGAGCAAATGGGGCTAAAAGAAAAAGAATGTTTTGTTCGAGTTTTTAGAATAAAGTGATAGACAGAAATGTTTGCAGGAAAATAAGAAGAGAGTCAATGAAGCAGTATGAGTAAAATATGGTACATGGATGACAACGATAGATAAAAAAACTTATAGTATTATAGAGTCTATAGTCAAGTGAAGGAAAAAATGAGAGGTGGCATGTCTTGAGACAACAAAAACAGTATAGGCCATAATGTCATATCCTAACTTCGAAAAATAAGTTTGTGACTCCAACGTAACTACCAGAAGGAAATTTAGACCAAAAAATAATAGAAATCAGTATGGGCTGGTGAACAATAGAAATTAAACATGAATTAGGAACTGTGTGACTTGATAACAGTCAGCATCATGAGAATTTCATACTGCATTCCGGCAATAGGATGGACAACAGAAGGAGATCCATGATGAATTTAGAGAATGGTCATTTAGGGAGACGCTTCCCTAAAGCAAGCAATATGAGCAAAGTTAAGCTTAAGGGACTGTATGTGCCAGTTACACTAAGTGTCACCATTGCAAGTGAGGAAATCTATTATCTTTGGCGCATAAGGATTAGCGAAAGGAGAGTAAGGGTTATTGATGTTGTGGAACGACGCCAAGGATGAAGAGATAAAACATTTATAGCTAGATCCTCGTTGCTTCATCTTTTAGTACTCCCTTAAAGGGGGGAATATGGAGTGATGTGGCGTTAAGTCAGAATTAAGTGGTTTTAGTAACTATGGAATGGTAAAGGAAGAATATGATAAAATGAGAAAGGGACGAGATTGCACTTATTCAAATCCTGCAGACATGCTAAGACTCTAGAACAATTTGCAAACACAATGTCAAGGAGAGGACGTAAGGGTTCCTGCCTAAGATGTTATTGATAAATAAGGAGCCAGTGCGAGATGTAAGTTCAGACAAAGGAAATAACCCAAGAAAGAGTACGCGGAATATAGATATGAGAATGGGCCAACGAGTAGTTATTAGTTGATTCAGGAAGAGCCTAGTTATGGCTTGATAAGAGGATACAGACCAGTCGGTAGATCGTTCAAGATAAATAGAGTGAACCCCAACATGGGGAATCCAGCTTCGTAATTATGACATTATAATACTTGAGATATATTCATATAGGAGTCGGGGTAGTTATAGGTACTGTATGAATGTTACAGGAATAAAAGAGAGCGCTATTGGGTAGAGCGTCAAAATATCAATTCAGAAGCAACCCTACAAGCACAAGGGCATGAAGGTAAGCAAGTACGGATAATTATAGGCAAGGAAGGACATCAAAAGGTCCGTAATAAGCTCACAACTTTACAAGACTCAAGGATTCTCCCTAAGTACTACAACAAAAGACTAGCTTACAAAATAAGGAAAAAGGGTTCAACCTAAGCACAACGACCTAAAGAGGAAATGGTCGTGTAACAACAGTCTCACAACAACATTATAAGAACTCCAAAGGAAAGTGGCACCTAACGTGGCTAATGAACGGGAAGTAAAATTAAAAGTAATATTCGATATCATATGAGTTGCACGAAGACACTGGCATGCGTGGGAACTAAGATAAGCTAAGTATGCACGCAACAAGGTGGCAGAAAGACCAAGAAAAGTAATAGCTTACGTTAAAGAAAGCTAAGAAGGAATGAAAGGAATAATTCGATCAATGATCCTGAGTTTGTGACGTTATGAACGCACTTAAGAGTTCGGATTTCTATAGAAGCATCATATACAGCCGTAGAAGATTCCGGTATATGTTAATAGAAAGAATTGAGCCCAGGTCATAGGCGAAGGATTGAATTGTTAAAGGATTGTATCATGAATATCCCTCAGCACCTATGAAAGGCTAAAGTAATAACTAATACTAGGAGCCGCATATCGGAAGATAGCTTAAGCCTACATAAAGGCTGATAAAAAATAAGTGAAAACTAAAGAATCATATCGACTAAGTAAAACAAGAGCGCACAAAGAGAATTATAGACCCCAAGATCACTCTTAAATTGAAGAGGTATAAGAGAGATAGTACATTAGCCATATTTTATAACGGCTCTACGATGAAGCCTACTGAAGAGTACCCGCCTCATAAGAAGTTAGTATGAAGCTCCCACCGGATTATGTATACCCCAAAGGTGCAAGTATTGTAATAGATCTTCAATTTATAAACGTGAAATATACCTATGTTGAGGGGAGGTCAGGAAAGGGATAAAAGATACGATGCAAGATATTAAGTTAAGAAAGGTAAAAAGTGAACAACGTACGAGATACTCAAATGAAGAAGGTTGTGGATAGTCCATATTGCGGAGAGAATGCAAGAAGCACTATGATTCAATATCCAGGAATGATAGTAGTGTCTCCAGTGGCGTACCTTCCAGCCTATGGTTTCTAAGTACTGAGAGATCTAGTCAAGTGAGTAAAGAAGAGATAGAGACGATGCGATGTCACGACCCAAAGCTCGATTCAGGTCGCGATGGCGCCCAACAACAAGGTTAGGCCAGCAATTATAGAAACACTAAGTGTTACCATTCCCGGTTACGCAAAGTTCATCTTTTATCCAATTTCAAACAGATATAAACATTATAATGGCGGGTGATGTGAGGTAAAACTACAAGTGCAGAAAATCAACCAATACGTATGTCGCATAACATATGTACATCCAACAACCCAAAATATGCACTACGTGTATGCCAGGAACTAGTGTCACGGGCAACTATTGAATATACTATGACTAAAATATATACAAAGTCTCAGTTTGAATGAAATAGACAGAGAATATGACAAAATAAAACTCCAGGGTGCTACCAGGACGTCGCAAAGAGGAGCAGCCCACCATGAAGGATAGTTAGTCAGTCAATACCTAGCCCCGACCTGATAATCCGAAATATTAGCCTCCGGACCTGTACAGTCAAGTACAGAAGAAAAGAAAGTGCAGCATGAATACATATAAAATTATGTACCCAGTGAGTATCCCGTCTAATCTCGAAGAGGTAGTGACGAGAGGTCGACTCGATACTCACTAAGGTCCAACAGTAATAATGTAAAACAGGATGTAAGGAAAACGGTAGACATGTAGACAATGCACCACAATTGTAAAGAGAATAAAGAGTTCCCAAATAAATATCGAAAGCAGTATCAACTTCCCTGTCTCTTTTCCCATCCACCCGTCACATCATAAATCAGGAAAATCAGCACCATATAGTCATGCGCACATAAGTGTAAAGCAACAAGCTAGAGTCAGAAAGAAGAATAGCTATGCACTGCCCGGGATCGATCGGCCCGTACCATGAGTGCATGCTTATAATGTAATCATATCAATAAGAGCTATGCACTTCCGGGGATCGACCGGCCCGTACAATGAGTGCATGCATACCAAGAGTCCAACTACGCACTGCCAGGGATCGACCGGCCCTTACCATAAGTGCGTCTATCAATGTAATCACACCATATTATAATGTAAATTCGTCCATGCACTGCCGGGGATTGACCGGCCCGTACCGTAAGTGCACTGTAAATCAGCCTTGGTGCACGGCCCGCTCCCGTAAGAGTGAAGGAAACCATATGCCGCTCGCGGAATGTAAATTACGAGGCAGCTATCATGCACACACAAATGTATAGTTCAATTCATCACAATCCTTTCCAATTATTAAGTAAATGAAAGCTCAGGGAGAGAGTAGTATATCAAGCATGAATTTAAGCATATACTTCAATTTAAGGTAGAGTACATGGAATGATGTGGTCCTACACTACCCGGACATAACAATAGTAGTCTCTACGTACGAAATCTCGTCACAAGGTACGCTAGTAGACCCCAAATACAAACATACAAAACATAGAACACCTATGGGGACAAATTCCCTCTTACAAGGTTAGAAAGGAGACTCACCTCGTGAAGCTATTACCCCTCGGATCAAGGATGCGCCCGAATCTCCGAAATCTACTCTCGACGGCTCACAACTAGCCAAACATGGTATAATCGAATCAATTTCTGTCCAAAGAAGGAGAATTAACAAGAAATTCCAAAATTTAGCATCCTTGAAGGTTTTGCAGAAATTCGACCCAGGCCCACACGTTCGGATTTCGAAAATTCTTAAAGGAACCCATTACCCGAAGTCTAAGGATCATAATTATGCAAGTTATTGCTAGAATTCATGGAACCAACGAGTAATTCATAATTTTCCCAAATTCCTAAATATCTATCAATTTCTATGAATTTCTAGGATAATTTGAAGAGAATTTCATAAGGACTTGATACTAGAATCATGAAAACTAAGGAATTAACTTACCTTTATGATAATGGTGGAAAACCCTCTTGAAATGCTCTTTAAGACCTTGAGGAAAAAGATGGGAATGGAGAATTTTGGTTAAGTGCCGCTTTTAAAAGAGACTACCCAGTTGCAGTTTCTATGCGATAGTGATATGAAGCCTGCGATCGCGAAGGCCAACTGGCCAGACCTCTGCGATCGCACAGGGGTCCTGCGGTCGCGAAGACCAACTCCCCTGACCTCTGCGATCGCGGCAGAAGTTCTGCGATCGCGAAGAACAAAGTCACCCAGCCCAGCTGTGACTCAGTGCGATCGCGAGAAAGGGCTGCGATCGCGAAGCTTTTGAAACCAGACCTATGCGATCGCAGAGAACAACCAGCAGCCCAGCAAAATCCTTCTCCCCGATCGCAACCCTCCTCCTGCGATCGCAGAGTAGGAAACCAGATAGAAAAATTTTGGTGTTTCTAACTTAGCTCCCGGGGGTTGAATACACACCCGAGCCCCTCGAGACCCTGCCCAAAAGCACCGGCAAGTCTGTATTCATGATACGGACTCGCTCGAACTTCCGGAACATGAATAACAACGACGAAACTCAAAATTCAACCCCAAAACCAAATTGAATCAACTTAAGAACTTAAGAATTCTCGAATTCACTTCATTGCGCCGAACGGGCCTATACTACTCGGAATGACTTCAAATTTTGCAGACAAGTCATAAATGACTATACGAAACTATTCCAGGTTCCAGAATTCCGTTAAGACCTCGATAGCATAAAATCACGTCCCAACCCAAATTTCAAACATAAGGAAATCCTGATTTCCATTTCGAGCGCCGAAATGCTCCCGGGTCATCAAAAACCAGAGCCGAACATACGCCTAAGTCCGAAATCATCATACGGAGCTACTGGGGCTATCAAAATTCGATTCCGAGGTCGTTTGCTTAAAATGTTGACCGAAGTCAAACTTGGCTAAATAGGCCAACCTTAAGGAACCAAGTGTTCCTAAACCACTCAAATCATTCCCCAAATCCCGAACCACCCGCTCCCGCAAGTCATAAAGCACGAATAACTGCTAAGGAAGGTTTCATCTAAGGGAACGAGATCCTAATACGCAAAACGACCGGCTGGGTCGTTACATTCTCCCCCTCATAAAAAAATGTTCGTCCTCGAACGGGTCTAGAATCGTACCTGGAGTGCTGAATAGTTGTGGGTATCTGCTCCACATGTCCTGCTCGGACTCCCAAGTCACCTCCTTAACTGGTTGGCCCCTCCACTAGACCATAACTGCCGAAACTTCCTTGGACCTCAATTGGCGATCATGCCTATCAGTAATAGCAATTGGCTCCTCCTCGTAGCCCAACTTCTCATCTAACTGAATAGTGGTGTAATCAACCACGTGCGAGAAGTCGGCGTGATACTTCTGAAGCATGGATACGTGAAATACTGGATGAACTCCTAACAAGGCCGGAGGTAAAGCAAGCTCATAAGAAACCTCTCCGACCCGCTTCAACACCTCAAAAGGACCTATAAACCTGGGGCTCAACTTGCCCCTCTTCCCAAATCTCATGATGCCCTTCATCGGCGAAACCTTCAACATAACCTTATTCCCCTCAATGAATGCCACATCACGTGCCCGCTGATCTGCGTAGCTCTTCTGCCTAGACTGTGTTGTGCAGAGCCTCTCCTGAATAATCTTCACCTTCTCTAAAGCACATCTCACCAGATCTGTGTCGTATAACTGGGCCTCACCAAGATCAAACCACCCAATCGGAGAACGACATCGTCGACCATATAAAGCCTCGAATGGAGCCATCTCTATGCTGGATTGATAACTATTATTATATGCAAACTCCTCCAAAGGCAATAACTGGTCCCACTGACACCCGAAATCAATCACACAAGCCCTCAACATATCCTCTAATATCCGAATTGTACACTCTGATTGGCCATCGGTCTGAGGGTGAAATGCTGAACTGAGGTCTACCTAAGTACCCATCTCACTGTGCAATGCTCTCCAGAAGTGCGAAGTGAATTGAGGACCTTGACCCGAAATGATAGACATCAGTACACCATGCAACCGGACTATCTCTCGAAGGTAAATCTGAGCCAGCCTCTCAGTAGAATAAGTAGTAGCCACGGGAATGAAATGCGCTGATTTGGTCAATCTATCAACAATGACCCAAACCGAGTCAACCTTCCGCAAAGTCCGAGGCAACCCTACCATGAAGTCCATGGTGATGCGCTCCCATTTCCACTCAGGAATGGGCATCTGCTAGAACAAGCCTCCTGGTCTCTGATGCTCGTACTTAACCTGCTGACAATTAAGACACCTGGCCACATTCTAAACAATATCCTTCTTCATCCGCCTCCACGAGAAATGCTGCTTCAAATCACGATAAATATTTATTGTCCTGGATGAACTGAATACCGAGAACTGTGCGCCTCTACTAGAATCTTCTCCCTCAGGCCATCAACATCAAGAACACACAATCGGCCTTGGAGTCTCAAAACACCATCCTCGCCTAAGGTAACCTCCTTGGCTCTGCCCTAGACCACCGTATACCGAAGCTCTGCCAGGCGTGGATCATCAAACTGTCGAGCCTTAATCTCTCCCAATAATAAAAAATGAGCAACCACATAAGCCAAAACTCAACAAGGCTTTGAAAGGTCCAATCTTTCCAGGCGATTGGCCAAGGACTGAATGTCCAAGGCTAAAGGTCTCTCCTCCACTGCAATGTAGGCCAAACTACCCATACTCTCTGCTCGCTTGCTCAAAGCATCTGCTACTACATTCGCCTTGCTTGGGTGATACAGAATAGTGAGATCATAGTCCTTTAACAACTCAAGCCATCTCCGCTGCCTCAAATTACGGTCCCTCTGTTTAAGAAAGTACTGCATGCTACGTTGGTCTGTATAGACCTCACAAGATACACCATACAAATAATGTCGCCATATATTCAAAGCATGAACTATCGCCGCCAAATCCAAGTCGTGCACAGGGTAATTCTTTTCATGAACCTTCAGTTGGCGCGCAGCATAAGCAATAACCCTGCCATCCTGCATCAACACACATCCCAACCCGACGCGTGAGGCATCACAATATATAATATACACCCCTGACTCAGAAGGCAATGAAAGAACTCTTGTGACGTCAATGCTGACTTGAGCTTCTGAAAGCTCGCCTTACAATCATCGGACCATCAAAACGGGGCATTCTTCTGAGTCAATCTAGTTAATGGAGCGGCAATAGAAGAGAATCCCTCCATCAATCGACGGTAATAACCTGCTAAACAAAGAAAACTCCTGATCTCTGAAGCTGAAGTGGGACGTGGCCAACTCTGAACTGCTTCAATTTTCTTGCAGATCAACCTTGATACCCTCTCCGGACACCACGTGCCCCAAAAATGCCACAGACTCCAACCAGAACTCGCACTTGGAGAACTTAGCATATAGCTTCTGTTCTCGCAAGGTCTGAAGCACAACTCTCAAATGCTGCTCGTGCTCAACCAAGCTCTGTGAGTAGATCAATATATCATCAATGAAAACAATAACGAAGGAGTCGGTATACAGCCTGAATACCCTATTCATCAAGTCCATAAATGCTGCTGGGGCATTAGTCAAGCCAAAGGACATCACTAGAAACTCATAATGGCCATATCTGGTGCGAAAAGCAGTCTTCGGAAAATCAGAAGCCCGAATATTCAGCTGGTGATAACCCGATCTCAGATCTATCTTAGAAAACACTCGATCCCCCTGCAACTGGTCAACAAATCATCAATGCGCGGCAGAGGATACTTTTTCTTGATGGTCACTTTATTCAGCTGGCGGTAATCAATGCACATCTGCATGGACCCATCCTTCTTCTTTACAAGTAAGACTGGAGCACCCCACAGCGACACACTCGGCCCGATAAACCCCTTGGCCAACAACTCCTCAAGCTGATCCTTCAACTCCTTTAGCTCCTTAGGTGCCATACGATACGGTGGAATAGAAATAGGCTGAGTATCTGGAGCCAAATCAATGCAGGAATCTATATCTCAATCTAGAGGCATGCCTGGAAGGTCTGAAGGAAACACATCCAGAAACTCTCGAACGACAGGCACTGAATCGATGGTAGGAGACTCGGTAGTGGTGTCCCGCACATAAGCAAAGTAGGCTAAACACCTCTTCTCGACCATATGCCGAGCTTTCATGAAGGAAATGACCCGGCTAAAGGCACTAACTGAAGAACCCCTCCACTCTAACCTCGGAAACTCAGGATGTGCTAATGTAACTGTCTTGGCATGGCAATCTAATACAGCATGATAAGGAGATAGCCAATCTATGCCCAAAATAACCTCGAAATCGACCATATCAAGCAATAACAGGTCGGCTCTGGTCTCAAGCCCACATAAAGCAATCACACAAGATCAGTAGACCCAGTCTACCATTACGGAGTCACCCACAGGAGTGGAGACATACAAGGGAGAATCTAAAGACTCACGAGGAACATCCACGAAATGAGCAAATAATGCTGAAACATATGAATAGGTGGATCCTGGATCGAATAGCACTGAAGCCTCTCTACCACAGACTGAGATGATACCTGTAATCACGGTGTCTGAGGCCACTGCATCTGATCTGGCCGGAATAGCATAGAATCTGGCCGAAGCACCCAATGACTGAGCTCCCCCAAAATGTGTTGGAGCTTACTGATCCCCTCCTGACTAGCCCCCCCCCCCTAGGACGGCCCCTGCCAACCTGACCCCCATACCTAGGTGGTCGTGTTGCAGGTGCTGAAATCATAGGTTGGTGACTCTGCTGCACGGCCTTACTCCGATACTTGGGACACTGCCTGATCATGTGGCCCAGCTCCCCACACTCGAAACAACCTTTAGGCGTCGTAGCCTGTTGTCCTAAAGGAGAAGAAGAACCCTAAATAGCCGGAGGGCGGTAAGAATCATCTGGCATGGCATTGAAATAGGAACCGGAGGATCTCTGACGGCTGGAGTAACCGCTGGGTGCACTCTGAATAGCTGGAGGATGATAAGAGCGCTCTGGCATGGCACTAAACTGAGGCCTGGCTGGAACAACCCTAAGAGGTAGTGGAGGTGCTGAATAGGAAGGCCTGCTGAACTGACTACCTCCGAACTGACCACTGCCCCTGGCTGGAGCACCCCTGAAGTCACCTGCAAACCTGGCCCTCTTGTCCTGCTGACCCTGCTCCCTACTCCTCGCACGGTAACCCTCAATCCATCGAGCTATCTCTACTACAAGCTGGTAGGGGGACCCATCTTAACCTCTCTGGCCATGGAGGTCTTGATGATTGGATGTAAGCCTGCCACGAACCGTTGGACTCTCTCTGCATCAGTGGGCAATATCATGAGAGCATGGCGAGATAGCTCTACAAACCTCGCCTCATAATCCGTCACAGACATCTGTCCCTACTCCAACCTCACAAACATGCCTCGAAGCTCCTCCCTCTCAGATGGCGGAATGTACCTATCCAAGAATAACTGAGTGAACTGACCCCAAGTGACATGAGGAGAATCCGCAGGCCTACTAAGAATATATGACGGCCACCAAGGGCGAGCTCTACCCTCAAGCTGAAATGTGGTGAAGTCTACTCCATGTGACTCTAATATCCTCATATTGTGTAGTCTATCCCTTCACCGGTCAATAAAATCCTGCGCATCCTCACCCCGCTCACCCCCGAAGATCGGCGGGCGAAGTCAGGTCCATCTATCAAGCATCTTCTGCTTGTCCCCCTTTGCAGCTGGCCTGGGCTCTGGTACTGTCACCCCAGGCTGAACCCCAATCACGGGTGGTGTTTCTGGAGTACGATGTGCTGCCGCTGGCGGTCTCGTAGCTTGAGCAGTAGAGGTCTGTACTCGCCCTCCTGCCTGAGAAGTAGCAGGATCTGATGGAAGTATACCCGCCTGTGACATGTTATCCATAAACCTCAACATATGGCCCATGACCTCCTGGAAGCCCGGCGCCGTCTTAAAATTAGCTGGTGTTGGAGCTACTGGATGCAGCTCATGCTGCTCGTCAATATACGTATCCTCAATCGGTGTAATCGGTACAACTCTTGGACGCCCTCGCCCCCTACCACGAACAGGAGCCCTACCCCTGCCCCTACCACGGCCTTAAGCGGCGATGGTAGTAGCCTCCCCCAGATCAAAAACATGTGAATCACGCGTCCTCACCATCTGTGAGAGAGTAGAAGATCAAATTTGAGTACATCATCAGCTGCACGATAGGATATGAATCAAAAGGAGTTTCCTAATACTTTATAGCCTCTTGAAGATAAGTACAGACGTCTTCGTACCGATCAGCAAGACTCTACTGGGTCTGCCCGTGACTCGTGAGACTACGTTAACCTAAGGCTGTGATACCACGTTGTCACGACCCAAATCTCAATTCAGGTCGCGATGGCGCCCAACAGCGAGGATAGGCCAGCCAATATAGAAACACTAAGTGTTACCATTCCCAGTTACGCAAAGTTCATCTTTTATCCAATTTTAAACAGATATAAACATCATAATGGCGGGTGATGTGAGGTAAAACTACAAGTGCGGAAAATCAACCAATAGGTATGTCGCATAACATATGTACAGCCAACAACCCAAAATATGCACTACGTGTGTGCCAGGAACTAGTGTCACGAGTGTCACGGGCAACTACTTAATATACAATGACTAAAATATATACAGAGTCTCAGTCTGAATGAAATAGACAGGGAATATGACAAAAGAAAACCCCAGGGTGCTACCAGGAAGTCGCCAAGAGGAGTAGCACACCGTGAAGGATAGTCAGTCAGTCAATACCTAGCCCCCGCCTGATAATCCAAAATACCAGCCTCCGGACCTGTACAGTCAAGTACAGAAGAAAATAAAGTGCAGCATGAGTACATACATAAATATGTACCCAGTGAGTATCCCGTCTAATCTCGAAGAAGTAGTGACGAGAGGTCGACTCGATACTGACTAAGGTCCAACAGTAATAATGTAAAGCATGATGTAAGGAAAACAGTAGACATGTAGACAATGCACCACAATTGTAAAGAGAATACAGAGTTTCCAAATAAATATCGAAAGCAGTATCAACTTCCCTGTCTCTTTTCCCATCCACCTGTCACATCATAAATCAGGAAAATCAGCACCAAACAGTCATGCGCGCATAAGTGCAAAGCAACCGACTACAGTTAGGAGGAAGAATAGCTATGCACTGCCGGGGATCGACCGACCCGTACCATGAGTGCATTCTTATAATGTAATCATATCAAGAAGAGCTATGCACTTCCGGGGATCGACCGGCCCGTACAATGAGTGCATGCTTACCAAGAGTCTAACTACGCACTGCCGGGGATTGACCGGCCCGTACCGTAAGTGCGTCTATCAATGTAATCACACCGTATCATAATGTAACTTCGTCCATGCACTACCGGGGATCGATCGACCGTACCATAAGTGCATTCTCAAATAAATCCCTGTGCACTGCCGGGGATCGACCGGCCCATACAGTAAGTGCACTGAAAATCCGCCGTGGCACACGGCCCGCTCCCGTAAGAGTGAAGTAAACCATATGTCGCTCGCGGAATATTGATTACGAGGTGGCTATAATGCACACATAAATGTATAGTTCAATTCATCATAATCCTTCCCAATTATTAAGTAAATGAAAGCTCAGGTAGACAGTAGTATATCAAGCAATAATTTAAGCATATACTTCAATTTAAGGTAGAATACATGGCATGTTGTGGTTCTACACTACCCGGACATAACAATAGTAGTCGCTACGTACGGACTCTCGTCACAAGGTACGCACGTAGCCCCCAAATACAAACATACAACACATAGAACACCTATGGGGACAAATTCCCTCTTACAAAGTTAGAAAGGAGACTCACCTCGTGACGATATCACCCCTCGGATCAGGGATGCGCCCGAATCTCCAAATTCTACTCTAGACGGCTCACAACTAGCCAAACATGGTATAATGAATCAATTTCAGTCCAAAGAAGGAGAATTAACAAGAAATTCCAAAATTTAGCATTCTTGAAGGTTTTTGGCCCCGGGACCACACGTTCGGATTTCGAAAATTCTTGAAGGAACCCATTACCCGAAGTCTAAGGATTATAATAATGCAAGTTCTTGGTAGAATTCATGGAAACAATGAGTAATTCATAGTTTTCCCAAAATCCCTAAATATTATCAATTTCTATGAATTTCTAGGATAATTAGAAGAGAATTTCATAAGGACATGATACTAGAATCATGAAAACTAAGGAATTAACTTACCTTGATGATAATTGTGGAAAACCCTCTTAAAAGGCTCTTTAAGACCTTGAGGAAGAAGATAGGAATGGAGAATTTTGGTTAACTCCCACTTTCAAAAGAGACTTCCTAGTTGCAGCTTCTATACGATCGCGACCTGAAGCCTGCGATCGCGAAGGCCAACTGGCCAGACCTCTGTGATCGCGGAAGGGGTCCTGCGGTCGCGAAGACCAACTCCCCTAACCTCTGCTATCGCGGCAGAGGTCCTGCGATCGCGAAGAACAAAGTCACCCGGCCCAGCTGTGACTCAGTGCATCGCGAGAAAGGGCTGCGATCGCGAAGCTTTGGAACCCAGACCTATGCGATCGCAAGGGGAAGGTTTCGATCGCAGAGAACAACCAGCAGCCCAACAAAATCCTTCTCCGCGATCCCAACCCTCCTCCTGCGATCACAGAGAAGGAAACCAGATAGAAAATTTTTGGTGTTTCTAACTTAGCTCCCGGGGGTCGAAAACACACCCGAGCCCCTTGGGACCCCCTCCAAAAGTACCGGCAAGTCTGTATTCATGATACGGACTCACTCGAACTTCCAGAACATGAAAAACAATGACGAAACTCAAAATTCAACCGCAAAACAAATTGAATCAACTTAAGAACTTAAGAATTCTAGAATTCACTTCATTACGTCGAACAGGCCTATACTACTCGGAATGACTTCAAATTTTGGAGACAAGTCATAAATGACTATACGAAACTATTCCTGGTCCCAGAATTCCTTTCGGACCTCGATAGCATAAAATCACGACCCAACCCAAATTTCAAACATAAGGAAATCCTAATTTCCATTTCGGGTGCCAAAATGCTCCCGGGTCATCGAAAACCCGAGCCGAACATATGCCCAAGTCCGAAAATCATCATACGGAGCTACTGGAGCTGTCAGAACACGATTCCGAGGTCATTTTTTCAAAATGATGACCGAAGTCAAACTTGGCAAAATAGGCCAACCTTAAGGAACCAAGTGCTCCTAAACCACCCAAATCATTCCCCAAATCCCGAACCACCCGCTCCCGCAAGTCATAAAGAATGAATAGCCGCTAAGAAAGGTGTCATCTAAGGGAACAGGATCCTAATACGCAAAATGACCGGCTGGGTCGTTACATGTGATGTCTCTCTTGATGTTCCATCATAACACAATGAAATCTATAGTGCAAGCAATTTTAAGGAATGCAGCGAATAGTATAAATAGATATGTATAGGCCCCAAGCAAAACTGTAGTAAAGTGAAAAAGTTTTATGACAGGAGTAAGAACGAGAAAGGGCGAGTGAGAAGGTGACGAGAATGGATAAATCCATGGGATTAAGCCCATGAAAACAAGAGAGCTAATGGTTTCTCTAAGTTATAGAAAGTTCACTATAGCCTAAATGAATTCAAAAGAGTCTAAGACTAATAATATCTAGATAAAAATGGTATGCTGCCCTGGTAGTGGAATGAGGGTGTGATTGTGATAGATAAAGGATGACGTTTGGGCCTTCGACAAAGTAAGGATTTGAAGAGGATTTCATGGATTGTACATAATTAAAAACGTAAGCTAAATTACATTGGGATGCTATAAAATACGATTATTGAAGTACAGTATCGCCCCTAAGTGGATCAGAAAAATCACTTCAAATATTCCTCGATATAGAATAATCCCTAGTGGAAATATATTACGTAAGAAATTTCAAGTTATCAATGTAAGATTGTAGATCACCATAGAGGTGAATCAGCAATGGATGGATAAAAGTTACAAAGTATGGAATAAGGTTAGGTCGTCATTTTTAAGACGAACAGTAATGAGGAAGCATTAAAGGACTTAGAATATAGGATAAGCAACAAGAGTAAGTTGGAATTTGGTAGCAGACCTCAGCAACGATAAATTGAAGTAAGAGTGACGATATAGTATGACCTATCTTGATGCGGTAAATTCATACGGATGGATAAATGGACCTATGAAATAAGATATAGCAATATTCGTAAGTTCAAAAAAATTAATGAGCAAAGAACTTCAAGTATACCTATAGATGCCCAGATGGACATCTTGTTAAGCTCTGTATATGTTTACAAAATAAAGCCTAGATATTGGCTAAAAACTGGACGAAAAAGGAAAGAAAGGTCGCATAGATGCACTTACAAAGTCAGAGTCATACATGTTGCATGATAAAAGGTAGCTACCGTTACAAGATTGGAAAGATTCTGACAATAAGTCTTGGTGTCAAAAAAAGGCTTAAATGGCGGAATGCCCTAGCCTTTGGAGTTATTCGCCGAACTGTTGCCTAGATGGCAAGAAAATTACTAAGGTATTCGAAAGACATAAGTTATGAAAACGATAAGGGTATCCGTCAACATTCGAGGACTAATGTTCCAAAGGGGGGAATGATGTTACACCCCATGTTGTCGTACGTGAAAGTAATCCATAAGTAAATTAATGAAAGCTCGGAAATGAGATAATACATCTAGCATTTTCTTGTGTTAAAGTTTCATCGAAGTTTGACAATTTGGGATAAAATATGGCCCGAGCTAAAATATCCAGTATTCATGGATTAGTACCATACAAGGTACCACATGGCCATGATAGCATGATAGTTAAGATGTGTTAAAAATGAGTAGTATTTTAATAATTCTTAATTATGTGAATAATTGGATAATTATTGGTTAATTGGGGATTAACAATTAACTAAGATGTTGGTGGTTGATTGGTTGAGAATGGATAGGCTAAAAGGTGGCAGCCATAGAGGTCCTGAATAAATGACTCATTAATCCCATGCTAAGGTGGCTTATTTATGTTAATTGTGGGGTTTAGTCATCAATGATATGGGGCAATCTAAAAAGTTAAGGATAACTTTTATTATCTAATAAGAAAGAATTTCAAAATTATTACATAGCAACTGGTAACTTTTATAATCTCTAAGAGAATTCAACCAAACTTTCCCTACACTAGTAACATGAATTCTAAGAGCTCCAACCAAGCTTTCCATACAATTGCAATGTTATACGTTTTAGCCAAAAGCCTTCCATTTCAACGTTAACTCTAAACTCTTAAGAAGAGTTTCATCAAGTTTCCATACACAACGTTAAGCTAATTCTTGTGAGAAAGAGTTTGAACAAAGATGATTTACAATAGCAATGTTATTACATTGTTGCATTTCATACGAATTATTCTCTATTTCGATCTCGCCGTTACGTGTTTTGTTGCAATTGATGTATGTTAGAAGAATTTTCAAGAGAATCGGTTAAGTTATTTTAAGGCTATCCCATCTTTTCTTTTGGCATGATATATACGATACATACGAAACGAGAAATTGCACAACTTCCATAAATGACTCTATTCATAAAAGTATTAGAGGTATCTATGTTCTTGAATTTCCATGTGTCATATTATTTTATTATTTGTTCATGGGTCTCAGAAACGTAAGTTGGAAAAATTTACTTCATGATATTAATCAGAGGCATAATGGTCTTATGACACTCCGAAAGATTTTATTGACCTACTTCTCGTGCATTACATTCACGTACATTGACCCATGACCAGATAGAGTTATATACGCGTATATATGTATATTATGTATATGGGATATAGGGAAAATGTTATGGCATTATATACCACCACCACCTGATAAGCTGGTATACGTTGATGATTTATGCCCAAACTGGCCGAGATGATTTAATGGGATGCCCTAAGAGGCCTGATGATGTTATGAAACATGTACCTATGCACGACATGGAAATGTACTTATTTATGTGCCTTACATCATCGGTACATTATTCGTAATGACGTCCCTTTTGCCTTTGGTCACTGCATTTCATGCCCACAGGTCAAGAGTCCTCCAAGTAGGATATTAGCTCAGTGGAAGATGTTGGTGCGCTCCATTTACTCCGAAGTTTCCTGTTTGGTCAGTTTGATTTAGACGCGTATTGTTTGGTATGGCGGGGTGTCCCGGCCTTTATGTTATATTGTACTCTTAGAGTCTTGTATACATATGTCATGTATAAGAATGCTCTTATGGCCTTGTTGGCCTATGTTTTGAGTATATGAAAGATCATGCCGGCCTTATAGGCCCATACGTCATATGCATAAGTTTGGATTACATGTTGAGTCCTCCAATGTCGTGTATTTTCCCCATGTTTTATTCTATTTATCTCATGCCAGCCTTCCGACTCAATTATCTATGATAATATGACACGAAAAGATACGTTATGTTGGTACTCGGTTGAATAAGGTACTGGGTGCCCGTCCCGGCCCATCGGGCTGGGTCGTGACATACGTGCTGCCATGTTCAGAGAAGCATTGTTTCTCATTTCATCGATATTGCTTTAACACATGTTGAACCCCAATTCTAACTGACTTTCACTACTTGTGTGTTGCAGAAAACAGTGTGTTCTCATGCTAGACGAGACAAATCAAAAGGGAGGGCAAAATCCTCCTGAGGCATGGGTAGAGGAAAGAAAAACTTTCAACTATCAGTCCAAAAGGGTAGTGGGCAAAAAAACTACCATCGTTAGACCTCCTCCGGACTTGTCAGACATAAGTGAATACCTCCAATCCCGAGAGACTTCTGAGGGGGAATCTAGACAACCTCAACCGGAGGCACAATCACTACCATTCCGCCTAGTCAATGAACCTACCTCCTCCTCTAGTTTGTCTGATGGATCAGAGGGAGGTAGTCAAGCATCAAACCATCTTCCGCACCTGCGTCAACACCTACCTCAATAGCTGCCCCAATAAATATTGATGATGATGACGAGGTCCCGGATGATGGGAGAGGGGTTGATACTAATGTGAGAGTTCTGGCTAGGTCAAGGAAGCCCGAGGTGTGGGAGGATAGATTTGTGAGTGAAAAAGCTAATGCCGAGTTCTGGGAATGGTGGCAATAGAGGTAGCACACTCTTGAGCGGCAATTCATAACAAGTGACCTACTTCCGCATAATCCAAATGTCCTAAAACAATTCGAGGAGAGAAAAGGACGAACGTATTTCACCGGAAATGTGGTGGACTCCAATGATAACCTTGTCAAGGAGTTCTATGCTAATGTTGCCCACATCAAAAAGGGTACCACTGTGACAATGGTTCGGAACTTGAAGATCCAGTTTGATGGCAACACTCTAAACAGATATGCCATATTTGAGGATGTGGAGGAAGTGCAGTACTTGGAGAAATAGGCCTTGGATTAAGCAACTCGTCCATGGCTAGCTGAGATATAGCTTTTCCAGGGACAACACTAGCATGGCTCACGACTGGAGTGCTAATAGCTAGAAACACCCTTAGTATTGAAGCCAAAGGGTGTGTTTACCTTGAAAATGGTATTAACAATTATATTTGATTTTGTGTTTCTAAAAATATGTGATTTATTTGAATACTATTTGTTAGATGTGAAATACCAGGTATAAGTAAGGAAAGTAAGATATGCAAACCAAAGTTGTCACGAGACTAGGGCCTCGAGTTCATTGGAACTGGGGGCCTCAATGTCGGATTGTAGCAATTAGTAATGAACAATAAATGAAGAAACACTGATATCGGAGGCCTCGAGGACAGACTTTTGCAGTTAATAATGGATAATAAATGCAGGACAATAAATGGATTATGATAAATGAAGAACAATAAAGTTGTAGAGTAATTGTTGAGCACGTTAGACAAGAAAAGCCGAGAATGTTCTATTGCAGTGAATATTCATGTGTATTACAAAATAACAGGGACCCCCTTTATATAGTATGGGACAATTCCAACATAGTACATGCCTAACTATCGGTATTGTTGTATAACGGCTTAGTAGAGACTTGTACTATCTCTTGCAGATCTTATCATCTCTAACTACGTGTCCTTGGGAATTTCCCGCCTTTCTATGACGACCATCGATTTTTACACTACCTCAAGGTATGTTGTGATGAGCCTTAGATATAATCGCTTGAGGGATGCACCTCGGGGTCGGATATCAGACTCTGCTTTGAGCCTCTCGAGAAGGGGATCGGAATGCCATAGAGGCCATAAAATCGACCTTCCCTAATTTTGACAATATACAGGGTGGTCAACATTTGTGTGCAGTCGGCTTAACCCTTGCCAGCATGATAATGTTCTTCCACTCACTCGGGAAATTCTGATAGCATCCATCATGGTGGGGTATCCAATTAATGTGGGAATCCTAATGTCCTACCATATCTCCAAGACAACCAACAAAGAAGAAAGACCCTATCCCTACCCCAATTTCATCACTAAGTATCTCGAAGACCAAGGGGTAGAGAAGAGGCACTTTGATGTGGCGGTGAAGCCAAAAAATCCCTTCTTCTAGTAGCACCTCCAAGGAGCGGACAACCCTAAAGCAAAGGGTAAAGCCATTATCTCCACTGGCTAGTCTGAAGAGCCGAGGGTAGCGGCCACCGGATCAATTGTCGAGCCTTCCACAACAGCTGGTTCTCCAGCTACCATACCTCCTCCATCATCCGGGCCATCTATATCAGTGCCATTATATGTGCCTTCATCTTCCACCTACTCTCAGATTGCACTGCAGGTTTCACAGACAATATCCAGCCTCAACAACTGGATGCAAGAAGCTACCACGAAGCTGACTGTCCTATCTAGTGTAGTAGCAGCACAATATTCAGCCCAATCATAACTTCAGGCACCTCCATAAGTGGAGTATTCATTTAAGGAGCTTCTGGGCAACCAGAAGAAGCTCCTGGACAACCATAAGAATATTCTGGAGACTCTTGATGTGCATAGTAAGGTTATCAAGGATCTGGGCAAGCAGATGAAGAAGATGAGGAAGACTGAAACCTCAAATGAGTCAGTGAAGAAGCTGATAAAAGAGGTAGAGAAGTTCACTTCTGCTGGAGATATCCCACTAGACTTGCTCATGGAGGAGACAACCCAATAAGCACAGGCAGTAGAGCATGAGGCATCAGATGCAGCAACCGGCCAGTCTGAGGAGCCAGTTGCCACTTCGCACAGAGTTGAGGAGCTGATCAAGATTTTCAGCACGCCGTAGC